>JBBMOL010000252.1:600000-871971 GCA_037954665.1 Laguncularia racemosa | reverse complement strand
TAGTGTGCTCACCCCTCCACCGACTATTTTGCAGGTAAAGATTATGAAAGTTTAGGATAGGATAAGATGCAAATTGTCGAGAGTTTTTGGAAGCCGAGAATGATGAAGTAAAGATTATAATTGGTAGGCTATCTAGATGAAATGCCATTTTAGGACCTTGATGTAAAATTTGAATCTATGAGACTTAGGGTTTTATTTCATTTACTAATTGGTAAGGGATTCCAATTCTCTACAATCTAGGTTGACTGTAGGACATGGAATCCATAATTATATTTTTATGGTATTATTAAATGTAATATGATTAGTCACAAATGTAATTAATTATTTAGAGTCATATGATTTCTGACCTGTAAGACGATTATCATGTAATGGGTATACACATGTGATAAATCTATTTTAACTCTTATAATTGGATATGATTAAGTCAATTTTTGAGATAATTGGGCGTGAAAATATAAGATTATGATGCTTAATTGATTTATATTTCATGTTCAGGTGTGGAAAAGGATGATTTGATGAAAAGTATTTAAATTCAAGACGAATTGGAGATAAAAGCAAGTAAAAAGGGAATGCTTTGAAGTTAAAGGAAGTCACACGGTTTTACAAACGGCCGTGTGAAGGAATCAGGAGATTACACGATTCTGATATACGCCCGTGTATCAGATCGTGTATCAACGTGGAAGAAGAGTTTTCAGGACAGACCAGTACACGGTTGGAATACACACCCGTGTAAGCCAACCGTGCATAGTAACACATTAAGGAGGACACACGGTTGATTTACACACCTGTGTAATCAACCGTGTATGAAGAACAAAGAAGACAGAGATATACACGGCTATTGCAAACGGCCGTGTGGGATATACACGCCCAGAGTTCACTGACTCAGAGAGATACACGGTTTATCTACACGCCCGTGTAGTATGACCGTGTGTCTATCGAAGGAAAGATATCTTTAAATCTTTCGTCCATATTTGAAGGATATCTTCTACACGCTAGAGAGGAAGCTACCCTAGGTATAAATAGTCGTCTTTGAAGAGAGAGAAAGAGAGGAGAGAAGGCAGAAAACACATCCTGGAATTTTGGAGAACAACAACAGTCAAAGGAATTTTCGAGCTTTAATTCTAGAAGTGTTTCACACATGGATTTGATTATTTCGTTTTGTTATTCCTTGAGAACCATGTGTAGCTAATTATTTCGTACCCGAATCTTACGAAAGTCTGATTACTATGTAACATTGGGTTTATTGCAAAATTAATGACGATTGAGCATCTCTGATTTCATCCATGTTGTTTATTATATATTGTTGATTTGATGTTTGGCCAGCATTAGATTACATTGATTTCTGATAAGTTGATTAGGAAATCTCTTATTTGAATAGATCATACATCAGATGAAAAGGCTTGTATGCAATCTAGGGATAGAAAGCATAAGTTTTTCGTATTAGATTGGATATAATGATTTAATCTAATTGAGGGTTGTGGTATAATCATGCAATTCTGATTGTTGTTAATAAAAGAGGGATCTTTGTTAATACGATTAGAATTAGGAGTTAGTGATTTTGGAAGAAACATTAACTTAGTGTTAGATGCCCCGCGGATCAGAGATAATCAGTACTCATTAATTAGTTTTCTAAGGATTGAAGTTGCATAGTAATTAGATGAGTAGTAAGAGTGGGGTACGCGTTGGAACATTGAATTTGATAATTTAACTCATTGTTTGATATCCATTGATTTCATTTCTATTAGATAATTTAGTTTAATTTAGGTAATTTGGTTAAATCAATTCACCTCGAAATTGTGCGGTTAGATAGTCGGTTTGAGGTTAGTATTAGTACTTGTAGATCCCTGAGGGAACGATATCCGTGCTTAAACTCTATACTACTATAATCGATAGGTGCACTTGCCTAATTGATCGCAAGGAAGAGTCGGAGTAAAAAGGATTTTAATTTTTATGATTGCGATTTCAATCAATAAGTTTTTTGGCGCCATTGCCAGGGATCGGCGATATTAAGAACACTAAACGCTGACTAATCTGACCATTTCTTCTCTTATCATTTGTTATCCTTGGTTTTACTTTCTTATAAAGGGAACTAATTAAATTGGTTTTCTCTGCAGTTTATGACAAGGAGTTCTTCTTCTAAACTCCTTGAATTCGACCCAGAGATTGATCGGACAATCAGAAGGAAATTAAAGAGTGCTGAACCTGCTGTGAGTGAAGAGGAACTGCTGCTGAGTGAGAGTGAGAATTCAGTAGATAAGAACAGTCAATCAGTGAACAGCAGCGAATCTCATACTGAAGCAATGGCGGACGAACGTAGGACCATGGTTCAGTACGCTAGGCCTACTTTGGGTAGTACCGGATCGTATATAGTGATGCCTGCAATAGAGGCCAACAACTTTGAAGTCAAGGCCTCTACAATGAATATGATCCACAATCAATGCCAATTTGATGGATTACCTGACGAGGACCCCCATGCTCATATTCAGATGTTCCTAGACATCTGTGTTACCGTTAAACAGAACGGGGTGTCCGAAGAGGCACTAAAGTTGCGTCTGTTTCCTTTCACTTTGAGAGGAAAAGCGAGGCAGTGGTTCAGTTCTTTGGACCGGGACTCCATCACGACTTGGACCCAGCTGGCGGAAACATTTTTGGACTATTACTTTCCGCCTTCTAAAACTGCCAGGTTGAGGAATGATATCACATCGTTCCTTCAGTTGGAAAATGAGCCACTCCATGAAGCTTGGTTGCGATTTAAGGACTTGCTTAGGCAGTGCCCACACCACCAAATGCCTAACTGGTAGCAAGCCTCAACTTTCTATAATGGGCTTGACTATCCGATGCGACAAACCATCGATGCTGCTGCTGGTGGCACACTTGATGTCAAGACTCCTGAAGAGACTTTAGAATTGTTTGAGAACATGGCCAAGAACAACCATCAATGGAGAAACGCCAGAGCAATACCGAGAGTGGCAGGTGTTCATGAAGTGGATATTATGACCACCATTGCGGCAAAGGTCAATGCTCTAGCTAGAAAGGTCGATGGGATGGCGATGTCTACACCACCCCTATATTATCCAACCGATTCATCAGCCGATATCATGGCACAAGGGACTATAGAGCAGATTGATTATGTAGGTAACCCTACAAGGCCTCAGAACAACCCTTACAGCAACACCTATAATCCGGGTTGGCGCAATCACCCCAATTTTTCATGGAGTAATCCACAATTCCCTCGGGGCAATGCACCTGCACCGGGATTCCAAAGGCCTCCTCCACCACCTCTTCCAGAAAAGAAGTCCAATCTAGAGGACATGATCTCCAAGTTCATCCAAACATCCGAGCAACGCCAACAATCCACAGAGGCAGCTCTAAGGAATCATGAGGCGTCCATTCATAACTTGGAAACTCAGGTGGGTCAGATAGCAAAATTGCTTTCAGAAAGACCGCAAGGATCCTTGCCTGGAAACACCGAACCCAATCCTCAGGAACAGGTAAAGGCAGTGACTCTAAGGAGCGGTAAGGAATTGCAATCTAACACTATTGGAGTGCAAGGGGTTGCGCTTGAAAAAGGGGTTGAGAAGAAAGAAGAAGGGGGTGCTGAGAAGGAACAAGGGGCTGAGGAGATCAAAGAGAAAGAGTGTGTTCAAGGGAAAGTTAAAGCATCCACTGTTCAGCCATACAAGCCTCCAATTCCGTATCCGGGACGTCTGAAAAAGGATAAGGATCAAGAGCACTTTGGTAAGTTTCTAAACTTGTTTAAACAATTACATATCAACATACCCTCTTGCGCAGATGCCCAGGTACGCGAAATTCCTAAAGGATTTGCTCTCGAATAAGAAACGGTTGGAAGATATCTCTACTGCAGTTGTTAGAGCTGAGTGTTCGGCGATTTTGCAAAACAAGTTGCCTAAGAAGCTGAAGGATTCGGGTAGTTTCACTATTCCATGCTTAATAGGTGAACTACCGATGGAGAGAGCTTTGGCGGATCTCGGGGCGAGCATAAACCTGATGCCATACTCATTGTTCAAGCAACTGAACTTGGGAGAGCCAAAGCAAATGAGGATGAGTCTGCAACTGGCAGATCGCTCGATCAAAGTCCCTAGAGGAATCATTGAGGACGTCCTGGTTAAGGTAGAAAACTTTATCTTCCCTGTTGATTTTGTAATCCTTGATATGGATGCAGATGTGGAGGTCCCGCTGATCTTAGGACGACCATTTTTGGCCACTGCAAGAGCTGTGATTGATGTGGCAGATGGAAGATTAGTTTTGAGAATGGGGGAGGATGAACTAGTGGTGAGAATCCCAGCAGCACTGAAACAAACTTGGAACGCCGACGATACATGTTATGCTATAGATTGTGTTGACAGGTCGGTAAATTGTGTTATGCAAGAGTTGATGTGTAGAGATCCTCTTGAATTGAGTTTGATAGCGGATGATGATGAAGTGAGTGAAAATGTGGAGATTCAAAATGTGAAAGCTCATCTAAGAGCTTGTGAGGAAGTAGTTTGTAGAAAGGGGTTTGAGAAGATTGGGGTCAGTGAGGAAGGAAGATTGAAACCGTCGGTTGAGGAACCCCCAGAACTTGAGTTGAAGCAACTCCCTGAGTACCTTGAATATGCCTTTTTGGAGGCCGATTCTAAGCTCCCTGTCATTATTTCAGCTGGTCTGACAAGGGAGCAAAGGGATAGCTTACTAAGGGTCTTGAAGGAGCACAAGAGTGCTCTTGCTCGGAAGATATCTGATATAAAGGGTATTAGTCCTTCGTTTTGCACCCATAAGATCCTGTTGGAGGAGGATTTCAAACCTGTGGTGCAACCTCAAAGAAGGTTAAACCCTAATAAGAAAGAGGGCCAAGAGGAGTTTAGACTCCACCCTCTGGTGACTTAATCAGAAGGAGCTTCATTTCGTCAAGCAAACGACGTTAAACAAAAGCGCTTGATGGGAGGCAACCCATGCAATTAGGTAAGTTTCATTTTTGTTTTGAGTTATCACCATATTTGTTTTTCTTTTTCCAAAGTTTTGTAGATGAGTATTTATGAAGAAGCTTTTTGAGGAGATGGACTTCAAGAAATAATCAAGAGAAGGAAAATTTTAACCTTCAGGAGACACACGGATGACATACACGGGCATGTATCGCGCCCGTGTGGAGAGAACGGTGACCCATAGAGTAATACACGGTCAAAACACACGCCCGTGTTTCTTGACCGTGTATACAAGGAAATTTTGAACAAGGTAGACACGGCTAAGGGAAATGGCCGTTTATCAAATCCGTGTATGAGGAGTGAGCCACAGAGGAATACACGGTCAGGACACACGGGCATGTGTCCGACCGTGCATGAGAGGTAAGTTTTCTAACTAGAAGTCAGAGGGGTACATGGTTGTATAACACGGCCGTGTGTTATACCCGTGCTTTCGCAGCTTAGGCCTATACACGGGCGCATTACACACCCGTGTATGGGGACCGTGTGTGTTCGGGTATTTATACCCTTTTTGATAACCGTACCCCTCATTTTCAGTACACTCTCATCTACATATCTTTTCTCTCTATACATCATTCCCTTTCCATTCCCTTGTTGGTTTCCCTCTCCCATTGCTTTGACAAGGTAAGATCTTTCTCATTCTTTTTCCTTTCTCTTGCTTCCCTCTCTATTTTCTCACTCAATGTCAGATTTCCATGTGAATGTGGCATGTTATGACATGTAGAGGATAATGAAACCTTAGGGCTTTTGTTTATCTGAGTATGGATGATGTTTTTCATGCGATTTGTGAAGTTTTTCCATTCTCCATTGCTCGATCGCTGTTTGGATTAGAAAATCTAGGGTTTCGAACCGTTCATGCGTGATCCTTTGTGATTGGAACGTATTTTGGATTGCATGCTAAAGGGATTTTTGCTTTAAGCACCATTAGTGCATGTGATTGATGATTCTCTCATAATTTCTTGCAATACACGGCCGCTTATGAGTTGTTTTTCAAATTTTGGCGGGGATTTTCTGATATACACGGCTACAATACACTCCCGTGCCCAAGAACCGTGTATGATACTGTGAACCTTAATTTTGATGATTTTACGTGCTTCCGTGATGCTAATGGTGGATTTCCTTGTTTGCGATGTGGTTATTTGATGTATTACCTACGGGCTTTGTTTGTTTTAGACTCTTTTATTCTTGGTATGATCAGGTTCTGCTTATTTCCCTTGACAAGATGCCACGCGTCAAGACTATTGCTCAAAAGAAGAAAAGAAGCCGATCCGAAATGGGTAGTTCAAGCCAATCTGAAGCTCTTCGATACCCTGTAAATATTCGAGAGAAGGATAAAGAACTCTTTACCCTATATAAGTCGAAAAAGGTCATCAAACCAAATGTGGTGTTGGACTGGGACGTTTTGAGAAGATTTGGGTTGGACCAACAATTTGAGAGGCTCTTAGCTGACCGAGCCTGGTTTCACCTGTTCATGATCGAAGAAGACTTATACAAGGAGTTAATTCTTACTTTCTTAGCCACCTTCAAGATCTCAGGAACAATGAATGCTGGTGTAAGAAACGAAGTTGAGTTTCTGGCCCAAGGTGAGTACCATAAGATGTCCATGATTGAGTTCATAGAGGCTATAGGCATCTATGATGAGGGTTTTCTTCAAACCCCTGAGTTTCGCGCCCTTCCGGTTTCGTGGGGCCCAGTGAACTCTATCTCTTTATGGACTCGGTATGGTATTGGTGCCTACAGTGCCTCTCACACCAAGGCCTCTCAACTGAGAAATAGAGTACATCATATCTTACCTTACATTATGGCTCGCTCTACCACTGGTAGGATCGATTCAGAGGGCGTTGTTAACGCCAGAGACTTATTTCAATTGTAGGCCATGCATACTGGAACCCGCGTCAATGTGGGTGTTTTTGCCGCTTTTTGTCTTCAGCGCCAGGCAGAGAAAGGACCGAAAGGGGTTTTCTTAGGTGCTCTAATTATTAGAATTTTGAAAAATCTGGGTCTATTCCCACATCGAGCACCTAGTGATTTCATTGGGCGATCTCTGAAGCTTAAAGCCAGGATATTAAGCGATTGGAATTTTCAACCAATTGACGCTGGCGCTGAAGAGGAAATAGGGGAAGAGGAAGAAGAGGAACCACAACTGCAGGCTGAACCGTCCGTCCATGTGCAGATGCTAGAGCTGGTTTCTCAGCTATCGTGTGATGTGGGAGAGATAAAGAAAAGCCAGAAGATCACTAAGATGGAAAAACGGCAGAAGGGACTGAAGAAGTTTTTAATCGATTGCTTCACCAAGCTTGGTGAGAAGTTAGACATTCAGTTCTCTTCTTGTGCCAGCTCAAGCGAAGAAGACGTGATCCCTCCCGAACCGATCAGTTGACAGAGGCATACTGAGGGAGGATCGTCTTCTGCTCCACCTGCTCCATCAGAGGAAAGCCCCCACAGACCAGGTAAGGAGCGAATGGTTGCTGAGGAAAGCTTCGACAATGAAGACTGTGTGTTTGAGAAGGATGATGACTGATTTTTCCTAACTATTTGCTAACTTGTCTGTCTAACCCTGAATTATTTTTGTTGACTATTCACTGTGACTTTGACTATCTGTGATAAACTTGGATGATATTGACTTGTGCTTATTTGTTTTGGTGATAATCATTTCTTTTAGTTTCTCTTTTAGTGTGTTTTGTTTTTAGGATTTTATCTATACCCATTTAGACTTTCGCTGGTGCTGATTGAATGTTGAAAGCTGATGATCTCAGAAGGATGATTCGGGGATTTTGCACTTTAATGGAGTTTCCCCTGTGAATGACTTTCCACTTATAGATTTTAGGGGAGTTTCAGTTTTCTTTCTCCTTTTATTTTCCTTGTTTCTATTTTCTTTCCTTAGTGTACTTTGAGGGCAGACATTGGGGACAATGTCTGATTTTAAGTGTGGGAAAGGGAATAGAAAGAACAGAAAGATATCACAAGAGCAATGAACTTATGAACTTTTAAATGCTCAATTTCCCTTGTTTAAGTAACATTTGGAAGCTTAATGATGATGAGAAATAGTTGCTCAAGAAACATAAAATTCCACTTGTATAGGCAGCTATTTCATGGAAAATTTTTCGAATTTTGCATTATTCTCTTATTTTGTATTCTCTTTATCTTTTTAGAGTTATAGTATGGTAGCCATGTGAGGGAGACTTACTTGTTATTTAGGCTTTCATTTCAGATTTAGGATTTGATTTTGCGATCTTGAATGAAGAAACAAGTGATACTTATAGCTTGGTGACTTTCCCTTAAAAAAAATAATGGGATAGAACACAAATTGGGAGTAATTTGATGAAAAAAAAATGATGAACAATAAAAAATAGTTCAGAAGTGGATCTCATTGACTCGAGTAATTAAGTCCGAGGGGTGCCCTTTCGGGGGAATAACATCTATTGACTTGGGTGATGAACTCGGGATCATTGGTTGAAAGCTCGCTATAAGGGTTATGAGTAAAATCCGAGAAAACTAAACTAAATGAGGCTTTAAATTAGAATATTTGGATTCGAGTGGTAGAGGTTCGAAGGGGTATCTTAAAACCTAGTAGCCTAAGATCGTCTGGTCTGGGACTTACTGGCCAAGGAAACCGCTCTTATTCACTAAAAGAAAGGGATTGATTAGTTAATTCAACCCGAACAAGTAAATCCGAGGGACGCCTTCTATGCTTGAGGGGATAACGTCTGTTAACTTGGGTGACGAGCCCGGGATTATCGATTAAAAGTTCGTTACATGGGTTAATTGATTAAGAAAAGGTACTAAAAGGTTGAAGTCCCAATCCAAAAAGGGAAAAAGATCCAGGAAATAAGTGGATGTATATGCCTGAGTTCTATGATTGTAAGTCTGATCTTAACTTTGAGATTTTTGGTTAAATGATAAAGGGTAAAAGTTTCACTTACTTGGATTAATACTGGAAATCTACTATTGGTATTTTGAATACAAGTGCTTAATAAGATTGAGTGATAAGAAAGGTGAATTGTGGAAAATGGTGGCTATCCTAGTATAAAGTGGGGTTAATGATTGAATTTTTTCCTGAGTTTTAAGAATTCTGAGAATTGAGACTTCCATATGTGTAATTTGCTTGAGGACAAGCAAATGCTTAAGTGTGGGGAAATTTGATAAATCTATTTTAACTCTTATAATTGGAGATGATTAAGTCAATTTTTAAGATAATTGGGCGTGAAAATATAAGATTATGATGCTTAATTGATTTATATTTCATGTTCAGGTGTGGAAAAGGATGATTTGATGAAAAGTATTTAAATTCAAGACGAATTGGAAATAAAAGCAAGTAAAAAGGGAACGCTTTGAAGTTAAAGGAAGTCACACGGCTTTACAAATGGCAATGTGAAGGAATCAGGAGATTACACGGTTCTGATACACGCCCGTGTATCAGACCGTGTATCAGCGTAGAAGAAGAGTTTTCAGGACAGACCAGTACACGGTTGGAATACACACCCGTGTAAGCCAACCGTGCATAGTAACACATTGAGGAGGACACACGGTTGATTTACACACCCGTGTAATCAACCGTGTACGAAGAACAAAGAAGACAGAGATATACACGGCTATTGCAAACAGCCGTGTGGGATATACACGCCCAGAGTTCACTGACTTAGAGAGATACACGGTTTATCTACACGCCCGTGTAGTATGACCGTGTGTCTATTGAAGGAAAGATATCTTTAAATCTTTCGTCCATATTTGAAGGATATCTTCTACACGCCAGAGAGGAAGCTACCCTAGGTACAAATAGTCGTCTTTGAAGAGAGAGAAAGAGAGGAGAGAAGGCAGAAAACACATCCTGGAATTTTGGAGAACAACAACAGTCAAAGGAATTTTCGAGCTTTAATTCTAGAAGTGTTTCACACATGGATTTGATTATTTCGTTTTGTTATTCCTTGATAACCATGTGTAGCTAATTATTTCGTACCCGAATCTTACGAAAGTCTGATTACTATGTAACATTGGGTTTATTGCAAAATTAATGACGATTGAGCATCTCTGATTTCATCCATGTTGTTTATTATATATTGTTGATTTGATGTTTGGCCAGCATTAGATTACATTGATTTCTGATAAGTTGATTGGGAAATCTCTTATTTGAATAGATCATACATCGGATGAAAAGGCTTGTATGCAATCTAGGGATAGAAAGCATAAGTTTTCCGTATTAGATTAGATATAATGATTTAATCTAATTGAGGGTTGTGGTATAATCATGCAATTCTGATTGTTGTTAATAAAAGAGGGATCTTTGTTAATACGGTTAAAATTAGGAGTTAGTGATTTTAGAAAAAACATTAACTTAATGTTAGATGCCCCGCGGATCAGAGATAATCAGTACTCATTAATTAGTTTTCTAAGTATTGAAGTTGCATAGTAATTAGATGAGTAGTAAGAGTGGGGTATGCGTTGGAACATTGAATTTGATAATTTAACTCATTGTTTGATATCCATTGATTTCATTTCTATTAGATAATTTAGTTTAATTTAGGTAATTTGGTTAAATCAATTCACCTCGAAATTGTGCGGTTAGATAGTCGGTTTGAGGTTAGTATTAGTACTTGTAGATCCCTGAGGGAACGATATCCGTGCTTAAACTCTATACTACTGTAATCGATAGGTGCACTTGCCTAATTGATCGCAAGGAAGAGTCGGAGTAAAAAGGATTTTAATTTGTATGATTGCGATTTCAATCAACAAGTCATGATAATTTTTTACTTAAACTTCCAAGCCCCCTTTGGGGTGTGATAACTTTGATTTACAAAAATTTCACAATTTAACTCTTATCAGTTGTTCTAAGTTTGCTAATGAAAAGGTACTAATATCAAGGGTTTAAAAAAAAATCTAAACATCTACCAAATTATTGAATGCAATTTATTTAATTAGCACTAATAAAAGTAGTAAATTATCATATAGTAATTCTTTCCAAAAGAATAAAGGCTTTTTATGTTATTCCTCTCCCTCACGCTTGAAATTGTACATTATCCTCAATGTACAAAATAATCACAAAAGATAAAAACAAACAAATTAAAACTCATCGGAAAGAAAATAAAGTAAACTAATATTTTCTTGGTTTAATTAGTTGAATTGTGTCTTGACTCAATTTTCTAGCCAATAACAATAGTCCTTTCAAAATAAGAAAAGAAAAAAAATGAAATAAAAGAGAATAATACCATAAATAACTAAGTATAAATTAAAATAAAATAAAAACTAAAACAACCCCAAACTAAACTAAACAAAGAAAAACAATATAAAACTAAATAAAGTTTGGGTTACCTCCTAAGAAGCACTTTTGTTTAACGTCGTGGGCTTGATGTATTGCACAATCAATAATTAGAGGGGCCAATGATTGAATTTCTCACATATATCTTGTTTGAACCCATCTTGACAATCTTTTGTACTTTGCATGAGACATAACTCCATAAGATCTACATGAATGTCTTCATGCACATAGTTAGCAGTAGATACTTCAATTATGTCAAGAAAATAATAGGTATTGTCATGCTCAAGAGATTATCGCATTGCATAAAAAACTTTAAAAACTAATTCTTCCTCACTAACTCTAAGAATTAATTTACCATCTTCTACATCAACAATTGCTCTCACTATGGCTAAAAAGGGCCTTCTTAGGATTAGTGGTACTTTTATATCTTCATCCACATCAAGAATGATAAAATCTACTCAAAAGATAAAAATACGAACCTTCACCAACAATCTTCAATTTAGCCTTTGGGAAATTTGACAAACCTATCAACAAGTTGCAAACTCATTCTAGTTGACTTAGTCTCTCCTAGTCCTGGTCTTTTAAATAATTTATATGATATTGAATTTATACTAGCATCTAAATCAGCTAAAGCTTTTTCTGGAAATAAGTCACCAATCAAGCAAGGTAAAGTAAAACTCCCTAAATCTTTTAATTTCTTTGGTAACTTGTTTTATAAGATAGTGGAACATTTTTCACTGAAGCTGATTATTGAGATCTTCTCCAATTTCCTTTTGTTTGAGAGTAATTTCTTTAGATATTTTGTATACTTTAACATCTACAACAAAGCCTTAACAAAAGGTAAATTAATGTGAAGTTGTTTAAAAAGTTTTAAAAACTTACCGTACTACTCCTCTAAGAGTTCTTTCTTGAGTCATATGGGGTAAAGGATTTTTGGAACATATTCTTTTGCCATTGAGGTCTTTTCTTCCTTCTTCTCTTGTTTGCTATCCCTTTTCACATCCTCCTTTTTGCTTGATTTTCATTCAGATTGCAATTCTTTTTCACTCCTCAAAGTAATTACTTTAACCTATTCCCTAAGATTAGTTTTAGCATTACTTGGTAATGTATCTTGTGCTTTTTCAAAAACCATCTTTACAATCCATCCAATTTGATTATCAAGATTCTAGATTAGAGCTTCTTAATTTTGGATTAAAGCTTCTTAGTTCTATAACAACGCTTTTATAGCTTTGAAGTGTGTTTCAAAGGTTTAGATAAACTTTGTTATCAAATCTTCCAAATTTAGCTTCTTTTCCGGCGATTGATGTGATTATTGGAATTCGGGTGGAACATTCCTTTATCGATTTCCCCAAGAAAAATTTGGGTGATTTCTTCAACTCAAACTATAGGTGTTACTATAAGGGCTATTCTACTGCTTGTTTAGGTTCCCTACATAATCAACATGCTCATTAAAGCTAGATACAAAATCTAAGTAACCCGGTTGTTGTGTCATCGACATCCCATCAATTTTCCTCCTTAACGCTTTGACTTATGCTGTGAAGGCAATAACAACGTCCATATCATAAACTCCTGCTACTCTTTATTGTCTTGCTCTTGTAGCATTCATTGATAACTATCCATGGCCATATTTTCTATTAAATTTTGAGCCTCTTTAGGCATTTTGTTATTCAAAGTTCCTCTAGTGATTGCATCAATCATCTGCTAGGTAGTCTAATTTAGTCCCCCATAAAATGTTTAGATTTCCATCTACAATGAAAGACTATAGTGTGGACATCTTCTTAGCAAATCTTTATATCTCTCCCATGTATTGTATAGTTTCTCTAACTCTATTTAAGCATAGGAGGAGATATCATTTCGTAGTTTTACTATCTTTGTAGATGAAAAATACTTTGCAAGAAATTTCTCTGCCATCTAATCCCATGTACTGATTGAACCTCTAGGAAGAGAGTTTAGCCACTATTTAGCTCTATGTCTTAAAGAAAAAGGAAAAAGTTGTAACTTGATGGCATCGTCTATGGTCCCATTGATTTTGAAGGTGTCATAGATCACCAAGAAACTTGCAATATGTGCATTTGGATCATTGTCCTACAAACCATCAAATTGAACAAATTGTTGTACCATCTATATAATGTTAGGTTTAATTTCAAAGTTATTAGATACAATTACAAGCCTAATAACACCTGAACTAACTCTTGTCAGTAATAGTCTTGCACAATTAAATAGTGTTGTGTCGTCTTGTTCATTAGCCATGTTAATAGATTGATTATCATCATATTCTTGAGTTAAAACCTAATATCTTTGACTTACTTTATGATATCCCCTTGGCATAAAAAAAAAGAAGAAAATAAAAAACTATGGAAAATAAAATCAATGGAATAAGCAGTAAAAGAAATAATGAGTATATTAATAAGATATAGGTGTTCCTAATATCTTAATCCCTAGCAACAATGCTAAAAACTTGATATTGGTTTATCTTACTACTCTAAACCTATAGGCAAGTGCAACTATTGATTTTATAGTATAATGAATATTAATATTAAGTATTGATCTTGATGTGCCTAATCCCCATGCAAAATCAAACAATCACAATCCCAATTGATAGTTCACAACAAACAATTCTGAAATCAACAAATAACAACAATAAGATAAAAACCTTAAACCCTTACCGAATATTATGCACTAGTAAGAGAATAATCCTAGCACAGTCTTGTTGATATAGCGCACAACAATCCCGATACCGTTACCATAATCCAAAGATTGATAAGAGTATAAGAAAATAGGAGTAAACTCCACCTGTGTACCCTAAAATTTCTAAAGTCTGCCATGTTTCTATCATAAAAAGGTCATTATAGTACAAATAAAACTGGCTCAAAAAAACATAAAGCAGCTTGCCTAAAAATTGTAAGTCGCCTAGGTACACCACCAGCTTTGTGGAGATACACCGCCGGCCTTTATGGCCAGCCTTTATTCCTGCATTGCTAGTTCTTCAAGGTAAGCCACCAACTTTAACAACATAAGTTGCCAACTCTTAAGGGTAGTGTTCCATGCTTGCTTTGGGTCATTTAGCATACCTAGTTGTTATCCTAAAGTACTGGCAAATGTATTTGATTGAAGTTAAAATAATCATGTAAAATAAATGAAGAAGCTAGATGAATCTCCTTGGGTTCCATCTGATCAAGTAGAACTCTCAATGTAAGGTTCTACAGTCCTTTGGTTCTAGCTCGAGTAAGTGATCCAGTAACTAGAATGGCTTGATTCCCATCATCTCCTCGGGCCTGTAGAAGATTTGCCCTCAAATCTAATAGTTCTTCATGAAGATCTTCTAATAGGTAAGGTGATAGGTCTATAACATTGAATATAGTAGAAACGCCATATTCTCTTAGTAACTCCACCCTATAAGCATTATTGTTGATGCACTTTAGAATCTTGAATGGTCCATCTAGTTTAGGTGAAAATTTCTATGATTTTGTTACACACGAGACCTCACGTTCACATAACAAGATAATGCCCTTCAACTAGGTTTATACCAGAAGAAAGTTGCATAAAGGGAGTGAAGAAAAGGAGCTGCACTCGGGTGAGGAATGTGGTTGATGTATCTAGCTGAGCCTGTTGTGTAGTCATGTGTATTCATGTCTTATCTTAGTTGTTTGTTTCTTTTTCCAGTGTAACATGTCCAGCAGATTATTAGGTGTTTACGGTCCAACTGGAGGTGGTATCTTAGTATTATCGCCTTTCGATTAATGTAGATAGGTGTTCTAGGGTCATGTTGAGTGCTGTTGTCATGCTACTGACCACTATATACACGATTAGTAGTGAGGGGGGAAAAGTGGAGTCGTGGGGGAGAAATAGGAAGAGCATGGCGAAGAGGTAGTTAAGGGAAAAACTGCTGCCCAAATTGTACTAAAAATCGAGCAAAATGAAAGGAAAAGGCATGCTAATATTTTCTCCTAAAACCTTTTGTTAAATTAGAAAACTATTGAGATCATCAGGTTCTTTCCAATGAGCATGAACCTAATCAGCAAATATAGGGAGACGAAGAATCAAAACCCTAAAAGCTACTATAGAACCTAACATAATAACCGATACTAAGGACAAGGAACACAAGGAACGATCCTATAACAGAGTGGTATCAGAGCCAGACATGTCGGATGGCTTCAAGCGACTCTAACAACAATTTAAAAGCTTCTTGGATATATACAGGGCTGACCGAGCCCAAGTCGAGGATCTATCAGCATAGTTGGTGAGCCTCTCTAAGGAGGTGTCGACGTGAAAGAGGAAGTGGAGAGAAATAAATGAGGCAAGTGGGGGCAGTTCATCTAAAGACTATGCTTCAAGAGGCTTAGCTGCGTGTGGGGACGACGAGAAGGGGGTAGTGGTGCCAAAGTACGCTTGCCTACACTTCCTAAAGTTTGATGGTAAGTCTAACCCAATTGGATGGCTGAGTAGATGCGAGCTTTTCTTCAAGCACCAACGTACGCTAGAAAGGGATCGGGTGGAGTTAGCCACTTATCACTTAGAAGCAGGCTCAATTGTAGTTCCTCAAGATGGAGCAGGATCAATCGAGAATTTCTTGGGAGGACTTCAAGGCTATCTGCCACTCTTAATTTGGGCCTCCATTGAGAAGTAACCCATTGAGAGAGCTGGTTAAACTGAGATAAGTGGGAACTATGGAAAAGTATCATTAGCGGTTCACCCAAGTTTAGGCCTAAACACCCTCCTTGACGCTAGAATAGGAGGTGGCTTTGTTCATTAGCGGCTTGAAGGAATCCATTTCCATAGACATCTTAATTCAAAACCCTAAGGATATGATTCAAGTTATAGCACTGACGCAACTGTATGAAAGGAGGAGTGCGGCCTTATGGGCAAAGGCAGAGATGCAGAGGAGAAGAGTAGGCTCGACAGCAGAAGGGGAAGTACCTCAGAGAAGATTTTTAGCGAACCCTAGCCTTGTTGCCAAACCCTTCGTGAAGCAGCTGAGTAAGCCAAAACTAGAGGAGCGGTAGGAGCAAAGGCCTCTGCTTCAATTGTGAAGAGCCCTTTTTGGTAGGGCATTGATATAAAAGGCTATTCTGGTTGGAGTGTGCTGAAGAAGGTTCGGGGGAGCGTGATGAGAATTTTTCCAACGACCTAGATGGCTACAGAACTTGATTTGGATGATGATCCAAATCACTCATATTTACTCTCATTTTTTTTTTATCTAATAATTATTTGAGTGATAATCTTACATGTATAATGATATTTCTCCATGGGATATCAAATGACTCTCATTGTTAATCACTTAGGGACATCATCAGATTCTCATCCAATAGCCCGTTATGAACAACATCGCCTTGATGCATTAGCTCTTTGAGGATTATTATTATTTTATATTTGTAATTATTTCTTTAGATTATTTATGTGTAAGCTTTTGGGACACTTTCATTTGCTTGTAATTGTGTTTTTAGGACCAGCCACCCTAAAGTGGTATAGTTTTCATTTTGAGGACTTTTTAACCTTAAAGGGAGCAAATATAAATACTTGCTTAAGTAGGGTTTTGAGGGACTTTTGATAATTTTCAGAAAAAAAAAAAAAAAAACACTTCACCTGTTAAGGGTTAGGGTTTCCTAATTTCAATTTGCTCGTATCAATTTCAATCCCAAAATTGAGATTGTGGCGAGTGGCTTCAAAGTGAATTGTGAGTAATATCAATTCTCTTTGTTGCAATTTTCCTTTTCATCACTAGTGAGTTATATCTAGGGTTAAATCGGATTGTTTTTTGTCAGATTTTGATTGCATTTGTAATCATCTATTATGTCATAAGATTGATTGGTTTTAGCACTTGTTATTACCATCAATTTTTGCTTCATTTTGTGACGTGAGTTGGACATTGTTGGGAAGGAGGATTACAGTTCCCAGCAAAGCCAATCTACAGTTTAAAATGAAGCAAAAATTGATGGTAATAATAAGTGTTAAAACCAATCAATCTTATAACATAATAGATTATTACAAATTCAATCAAAATCTGACCAAGAACAATCTAATTCAACCCTAGATATAACACACTAGTGATGAAAAGGAAAATTACAATAAAGAGAATTGATATTACTCACAATTCACTTTGAAGCTACTGGCCACAATCTCAATTTTGGGATTGAAATTCATAAGAGCAAATTATAATTAGGAAACCCTAACCCTCAACACATGAAGTGTTTTTTTTTTTTTGAAAATTATCAAAAGTCCCTCAAAACCCTACTTAAGAAAGTATTTATACTTACTTCCTTTAGGGTTAAAAAGTCATCAAAATTACAACTATGCCACTTTAGGGTGGCCGGTCCTAAAAACACAGTTACAAGCAAATGAAAGTGTCCCAAAAGCTTACACATAAATAATCTAAAGAAATAATTACAAATACAAAATAATAAGAATCCTCAAAGAGCTAATGCATTAAGGCAATGTTGATCAGAGCGGGCCATTGGATGAGAATCCAATAATGTTCCTAAGTGATCAACAATGAGAGTCATTTGGCATCCTATGGAGAAATATCATTGTACCTGTAAGATTATCACTTAAATATTTATTAGATAAAAAAAAAGGAGTAAATATGAGTGATTTGGATCATCATCCAAATCAAGTTCTGTAGCCATCTAGGTCGTTGGAAAAATTCCCATCAGAGTGAGAGGAGGATAAAGAAGCAGAGGCTGAGAAGGAAGAGGAGGAACTGACAACAATATCTCTCCATGCCATGATTGGCCTGTGTAAGCCCTAAGCAATGAAGTTACAGGGCAAAATTGGGCAACACGAAGTCATCATGCTAATAGATTTTGGAAGCACACATAACTTTGTGGATGTAGGAGAGGCCCAAAGACTAAAACTGTAAGAAAAGCCATGGCAGGATATCAAAGTGCTAGTGGCTAATGGGGAAAGTCTGCAAAGTGTAGATAGCTACAAGGGAGTTAAGTTGTTCCTGGTAGGCCATCCATTTGAAGTACACCTATATACATTGCCTTTGTGTAGAATAGATACAGTCTTGAAGGTGAATTGGTTAAAGTCCCTAAGGGTGATTGACTGGAATTTTCATGATATGAGGATGAGATTTCGTATGAATGGTAGAGAGATTGAGTTGAAGGGCCTTCTGGAATATAGAAGGGACAATGTCTCCCTAGTAGCCATACGGGAAGCTGAGAAAAGCTATAAGCTAAGTATGTTGTTGGCTGAGTTTGAGCTAATGTTCCAACCCTTACAAGGACTCCCATCGATCAGACCATGTGACCATATGATCCCCTTGCAACCTAGAACAGCACCAATCATGGTGAGGCCATACCGATATCCGCATTAACAGAAGGATGAGATAGAATGACAATGCGAGGAAATGTTAAATTAGGGTATCATTTGGGTAAATTAGTCCCCTTTTTCTTCTCCCGTATTACTGGTACAAAAGGTTGACCTCAGTTAGAGGTTTTATGTGGATTATTGAGCACTGAATGACAAGACTATCAAGGATAAGTTTTCCATTTTGATCATAGAAGAACTATTGGAGGAATTAAATGAGGTTAAGTACTTCTTTAAGTTAAACTTAGCCTCCGTGTATCATCAAGTGCGTATGCATCCGACTGATGTAGAGAAGATAGCTTTTCGCACACATCATAAGCACTTTGAGTACCTCGTCATGCCTTTCAGTCTCACCAATGCCTTGTCGACCTTCTAAGCCTTGATAAATACAGTTTTCAAGGGGGTGTTACATAAGTTTGTACTGGTTTTCTTCAATGACATCTTGGTCTACAATAGCACCTAGGTTGAGCATTTGTAGCAATTGAGATGGGTGTTTATGCTCTTACAAACACACCATTATACTTGAAGAAAAGTAAGCGTGCCTTAGCCTAGGAGCAAGTGGCTTACTTTGGTCATGTCATTTCACATGAGGGAGTGCGAGCAGACCTAGAGAAGATAGAATCCATGCTGAAGTGAGAAAATCCCATGTCCATCACAGCCTTGCAAGGATTTCTTAGGTTGACGGGGTACTATCGACACTCTATGGCTGGGTATGGAAGGATAGCGAAGCCCTTAACAAAAATTCTTCACAAAAAAAAACTTCCATTGGACCCTTAAAGCCGAGGTGGCATTCGAAAAGCTGAAGGTAGCCATGACAGAAGCTCTCATCTTAGCTCTTACGAACTTCTCCCAACCCTTCATAATGGAGTGTGATGCCTCGGAAGGGGGAATCGATGCGATCCTTCAATAGTAGGGGCATCCTATCTCCTATTTTAGCTACCCCTTTGCAAAACAGCACTTGAAGCTAGCCACATACGAAAAGGAGCTAATTGAATTATCTAAAGCCGTACGACATTGAAGACCATACTTATAAGGAAGAAGATTTTTGGTAAGGATTAATCATTACAGCTTAAAGTACCTATTGGAACAACGGGTGACAACTTCGCTTCAGCAACATTAGATTAGTAAGTTGTTAGGGTTTAACTTCGAAATTGAGTATAGAGCTAGCTAAGAAAATAAGGTGGCTAATGCCCTTTCTAGGAAGGAAGACCTTGCCAGTTGTCTAGTAGCCATCTCTTACCCTCAGTTACAGCTATTTGATCAGATCCGAGAGGAAAATCAACAAAACCGAGAGCTGCAAGAGTTGATAGCGTAGGTAGAGGTAGGAAAACTCAGGCAACATTAGGCAGCACAAGATGGGCTGTTGTTTTTCAAGCAGAAGATCTACTTGCTTCCTAACTCTGCCTAGTGTTCAGTCATTGTAGATGCACTCCACTACCCATTCCATAAGGGATATTAGAAGACTCTCCACAAGATCATGCGGGATTTTTATTAGAAAGGGCTCAAACAGCAAGTTAAACAGTTTGTCCGAGCTTGCGAGGTTTGCCAACAGAGTAAGATTCAGTTGCTAAAACTAACAAGCCTCTTACAACCCTTGCAAATACCAACTCAAATATAGGCTAATATCCCTATGGATTTCATCAAGGGATTGCCTGTATCCCATGGAAAATTAGTCCTTTTGTAGTGGTTGATCGATGTTCTAAATATGCCCACTTCCTACCTATTAGCTATCCGTACACGACTGTTTCAATATCCTAAATCTTCTTTTACCACATCTTCAAACTCAATGGAATGCTAGAATCTATCATGAGCTATAGGGATGCCACCTTCACCAGGGCCCTCTAGAAAGAATTGTTTAAGTTACAGGGCATAAATTTGGCTTTTTCTTCTTCCTATCGCCTACAAAGCGATGGG
Organism: Laguncularia racemosa; assembly: GCA_037954665.1. Lineage (NCBI taxonomy): Eukaryota > Viridiplantae > Streptophyta > Magnoliopsida > Myrtales > Combretaceae > Laguncularia > Laguncularia racemosa. The sequence goes on along the minus strand of JBBMOL010000252.1, from coordinate 851,517 downwards.
TAGATGGAGGTTGTTAATCGCACCATTGAGATGTACCTGCAGTGCTTTGTAGGAGAACGATCAAACAAGTAGACTGAATGGATTACGTGGTTTGAGTTTTGTTACAATACAGGGTTCCACACAACAATGAAGGTGACTCCTTTTAAGATAGTTTATGGTTGGGCACCTCCACATTTGCTGGCTTACTACCCTAGAATGGCCAAGTTGGAAGTGGCCGAAGTAAGTCTCTCGGAAAGAGACCAAGTCTAGTAGCAGCTCTAACACAGCTAGCCCGAGCCCAAGCAACCATGAAGGAACAATATGATAAACGTCATCAAAAGTTAGAATTTCAGGGGGGCTGAGTTATTGTGGCTTCGCCTCCAACCCTATAAACAAGTTTTAGTGGTAACTCGACATAACCAGAAGCTAGCACCCAAGTTTTACGATCCATTTCTGATAGCGGTAAGGATTGGAACTGTAGCCTAGTGCTTGGAACTTCCCCCCTTAAGTACGGATCCACCCAGTTTTTCATGTATCCTACTTAAAGAAGTTTGAAGGCCCTCCTATTACTTAGCTATTGGCACTGATGGTACAACAAAGAGTAGTAATTCCTTACCACATAGCTATCCTGGATACACATCAAATGTAACGCTAATGAGAAGTATTAATGCATTGGGAAGGTTACTCACAGCTGAAGCTTCTTAGGAATTAGCTGAGATGATGGTACAAAGGTATCCCCCATTCGCGCCTAAGGTCATAAGCGCTCTTAAAGGAGGGACAGATGTTACACATGAGACCTCGCATTTATATAACAAGATAGTGCCCTTCGACCAAGTTTATACCAGAAGAAAGCTGCACAAGGGGAGTGAAGAAAAGGAGCTGCACTCAACTAAGGAATGTGGGTGATGTGTCCAGCTGACCCTGCTATGTAGTCATGTATATTTGTGTCTTGTCTTAGTTATCTGTTTCTTTTTCTAGTATAACATGTCCAGCAGATTATTAGGTGTTTACGGTTTAGCTAGAGATGGTGTCTTAGTATTGTAGCCTTTCGATTAATGTAGATAGGTGTCCTAGGGTCATGTTGAGTGCTATTGTCGTGCTATTGACCACAATATACACAATTAGTAGTGGGGGGAGAAAAGTGGAGTCTTAGGGGAGAAATAGGAGGAGCATGGCGAAGAGGCAATTAGGGGAAAAACTGCTACCTAGATTGTACTAAAAACCGAGCAGAATGAAAGGAAAAAGGCATGCTAATAGTTTCTCTTAAAACCTTCTATTAAATTAGAAAATTATTGAGATTGTTGGGTTCTCTCCAATGAGCTCGAACCTAATAAGCAAATATAGGAAGACGAAGAAGGAAAACCCTAAAAGCTACTGTTAAACCTGACATAACAACTGATACTAAAGACAAGGGATACAAAGAACGATCCTATAACATATTTCTTGTAGGGAAACAGATCCTTGCTGAGATGAATCCAAACTAAGTCACCTAAATTGAAAATTTTAGTTTGCTTGTGTTTGTTACCTTACAGCCACTACTGCTCTTGAGTTTTCTTAAGATGTTTAGAAACCTTTTGATGAAGCTTCTAAATCTATTGGGATTGCTCCACTCCACCCAAGCTTTCTTCTAGTTCCTTCCGCCCCACAAATAAGGACTTCTTTTTAGTGGTTTTATTGATCTGTCTCTGTGCCTCTTGCACTTCAGCTAGTGATATAGGGTTTAAAACAATTCGCTCACCATACTTCTAGAACACAGAGGTATTCATAAACCCATCATGCAATACTCTCTTGTCAAATAACCATGGTCTACCAAGTAGTATATGTGATACGCACATAGGAAGAATATCATAGACAATCTCATCATGGTACTTCTCCCCTATGCTAAATGGGACTTTAGCCCTCTAAGTAACATGTAGACTACCTTGTTCACTTAACCAATGTAGCTTATATGGTTTAGGATGTAGAGTAGTATCCAGTTTCAACTTATTAACTAACTAAGCAGCCACTACATTGGTACAATTGCCACCATTAATAATAAGAGCACAAAGGTTACCTTAGACCCTGCAAGAAATATGGAATAGGTTTTTCCTTTATTTTTCCTCATTAGCAAGAAAAGTAATTATCACCCTGCACAACACATTAATAGCCAAATACCGATCATTTCCTTAATCTTCATATGCCTTAGCATCTACATCTCCATAATACTCATTTAGCACTACTGAAAATCTATTGGCTCATGAATCTCTTCCTCATCATCCTTACTCTCCACCTCTATAGCAGTCATCACCCTTTTATTTGGACATTAAGCAGCCATATGTCCAAAACCCAAACATTTAAAGCATTAGATTTGATGAGTCTTTCCTCCTGACAAACCGATTGTTATCTGTTTATTTTCAATCCCAACAATTGCCTTCCCTTTCTCATAAATACTCTTCCCCCCCTTAACATATGTAATAGTTGCATTCTTTTATGCATTCTTACTTTCTGAATCGTACGACTTATTAGAGGATCCATACCTGTTATTCGTCGTTCTATAAAGATTAGAACATCTTTGTCTTTTAACCTTCAAAGTTAATTGAATGGCTTCATCAAGGGTGTCATATCGATGTAGCTCCATAATACAAGCAATCTCATACTTTAGGCTTGACACAAATTGTGCCATCATCTATTTAGGAGGCTCAATGGTTCCACATTGAATCATCAGTGCTTCAAATTCTTGGACATACTCATCTATAGTTTGGCCCCCCTACCTTAAGGTCTGGAAGTACATGAATAACTCATGCTTGTAATGCTTTGGAACAAGTCTCTTCCTCATGACCAGCTTCATTTGCTGCTAAGTACGGATCTCAACATCACCATCTCTCCTCCTACTGGCCACAATGTTCTTCCACAATAAAGCAGCATACTTTATAAACTTAACTGCTACCAAATGTACTCGAGTATGGTCATTGATCTCATAATACTCAAAAAGCCCTTCTACCTTATCTTCCCAATCAAGATAATCCTCTACAGATCCCTTTCCAACAAATGAAAGCATCTGTAATTTCACATAGTCTAAACCTCTAGATAGCCTGAACTCATAGTTAGGATAGAATTCATCCTCAAAATTATCATCTCTTTCTTACTAGTAAGTGTGATAATCTCCTCCAACTCGCTTTCCCCTATTTCCTCCTAATGCTCTTTCCCTACAAACGTCATTAATGGCTACCTAAGGTGGGGGTGTCTGTAGAGCCACTGGCTGTTGGGGTAATGTCATCTAATCCACCCGTATTGCTAGATTAGCAACAATAGTAGTTAGATCCTGTAATTATTCTTCCAAATTTCTCATGCCACCTACAGCACAACATCCCTGACCTCCTCCTCCAACCTGACTGTTGGCTTCATTCCTAATTCCTTCATTCACACTATCGTTCAACATACTTCGCTAAATTACAATCTTAACACAAGAATTCCTAAATCACGGTCACACACACACACACTGCAACAACCCTAACATCATAATCCCTAATTCTCAACCTTTGCTCAATCCCCATTTCAATTCTAATCAACCCACGGCATAATTGATAGTATAAACCCTAATTTCAATTCACTATCAAACAACCACATCACAAGCCCTAATTACAATCACACAAACCTTAATTCTCACCCTCCGTTCAATCCCCAATTCAATTCCAATCAAACCATGGCACAATTGATAGTATAAACCCTAATTTCAATTCACTATCAAACAACCACATCACAAGCCCTAATTACAATCACACAAACCTTAATTCTCAACCTTCACTTTGATACCAAATTATGATGTGCCTAATCCCAATACAGAATTAAGCAATCACAATCCTAATCGATAGTTCACAACAAACAATTCCGAAATCAACAAATAACAAAAACAAGATAAAAACTTTAAACCTTTACCAAATATTATGCACTAGCAAGAGAATAGTCCTAGCATGATCTTGTTGATATGATGCACAAAAATATCAATACAGTCACTCACCACAATCTAAAGATTGGTAAGAGTATAAGAAAATGAGAGTAAACTCCACTTATATATTCTCAAATGTCCAAAGTCTATCGTGTTTCTATCATTAGAAAAAGGTATTTATAGTACAAAGAAAACTAGCTCGAAACAACATAAAAGCAACCGACCTAAAAATTGTAACCTGCCTAGGTATACTATCGGCTTTATGGAGGCCGACCAGGTAAGTAGCTAACTTTAACAACATAAGTTGCCAGCTCTTAAGGGCAGCATTCCATGCTTGCTTTAGGTTGTTTAACATACCCAGTTGTTGTCCCAAAGCACCCACAAATGTATTTGATTGAAGTTAAAATAATCATGCAAAATAAATGAAGAAACTAGATGATTCTCTACGAGTTCCATCTGATCAAGTAGAACTCTCAATGTAAAGTTCTGCAGTCTTTTGGTTCTAGCTTAAGTAAGCGGTTTGATAACTAGAATGGCTTGATTCCCATTAGATCTCATAAGGTTGTAAGTACTAGTATTAGCCATTTTCCTATTATTTAATATGCAAAATCGAGTGAAGTAAGTAGAAAAACAGTAAGTAATTTAAAGAAAATAGCAATTATTAAGAGCATACCAAGATATTTAATCTCTTAGAATTACTAATGCAATTAACTAATTATTATTCAATTCCATTATTGTATTCTTAGATCATGAGAATTCCTATATTGAACTAATAACTCTCTCAAGTCTACTAATTCCTCCTGAAATCACATTACTTTCGATCCTGTGAATTCCACTATTAAGTTTGACCTTAATCCAAAAAATTTGCATTATCTTGTCTCTAAGATTGCATACAACCCTTTTCAATTATTTTAGATCTATTTAAGTATAGGATCTCTCAATCTTCGTAAATAAAATCAGACTTCAAAATAATACATTAGGAATAATAACTTGAAAGCAATAAAGTACACATAATTTGATCACAAGAATAAAAATAATTTTATTGAATAATAAACCCGAAAATCACATGCTATTTTTAGGGTTCATTATACTCAAGTATAAAAAGAAAATTAAGCTAGCAACATATTGAAATTAAAAGAAGAAAAAAATGAAAATAGTGCAAAAAAAAAATCAAGAACAGAAATAACAACAAAATCTATCATTATGCTATTATTAATTCTAAACTTTATCTCCCCTTTGTAGTTAGAATTTTGTACTCCTTTATATTAATACAATGCCTCCATTCTAAGAAAGTTGTAGCTTCCTAGTAAAAATTGAAATCTTCACAAATGAGGAAATATTGCTTCAATAGGTAGGAATTGTATCTCCAGAAAATAGGAAACTTGACTTCTCATGAAAGGAAGTTAAATCTTCAAGATAAATAGCTCTTTAGGAAAGTAAATTGAAAAATTAATTTGGAAAGTAGAATCGGTACTAGGCATGGGTATGATATGGTTGTGCTAATGAGCATATACCCTTTTATCTTGAAAATAATAAAAAATTTCCTTCACCTCGTGCTCCGACATGGATGTATACTTGACTGTGTACCTCTACACGACCTCTTGTATGGCTTCTCCAAATGGCTCTATTCATGCTCTATTCAACATGGTCTCAAACAAGGTCGTATTGTAAACTGTGTCACACTTCCTAAATTTGTATCTTATATGTTTTTTCTCCAAATTTCATATATTTCTTCTATTTAATTAAAAATTACAATTTAAATCTCTAAAATTATCATAAGGGATTATTAAGTGTAATATCCATTCAAAATATGAGAAAATTAAACAAAATACTATTATAAATAATAAGTATTTTATAACACTCATCATATGGGCAAAAGCATTGCCACAATTTAACAAAATGTACCAAAATATTGGGGGAAAAAATTAGTAAAATAGGTATACCAAAACGTCCTAAGAGTACCACAATTCGACAAATTGTATTAAGATAAGGAGAAAGTTGGTGATATAGGTAAATATGTACATCTACTAGAATGTCTTAAGTAGTAATACAATTTGACAAATTGTGTTAGAACATAAAGAAAAGTTGGTAAACTAGCTATACCAAAATCTCGTAAGGAGTACCACGATTTACAAATTGCACTAGAATAAGGAGAAAAGTTGATAATATGGACATGTGTACATGTGTAAGATTTCTTGAAGGGATATGACAATTTGATAAATTATAACCAATTATGGGGGGAAAAAAGTTGATAATAAAGATAAAAAGTTACCACAATTTGAAAAATATATATCATAATATGGAGAAAAGTTGGAGTGTATAAGAATCTCCTAATATATACTACAATTTGACAAATTGTATCAAAATTGGTAAGAAAAATAGATAAATATACATATATATATATATATATATTAAAATTTCTTAAGTGTTACCATAATTTGATAAATTATACAAAAATTAGAAAAATTTTATCAACTAAATTGGCTATCTTTAACTTAATTCGATAGCTGGATTCAATTCTACCAAGATCTAACAATCCACATATGTGACTTTAACTTATGCCAATAAAATCCCATTGACCTTGAACCTATTGTAATAACGTCATCTTACCCTTGGATACATTGTGTTGCCATGTAAATGAAATTTTAGATGAAGTATTTTTCACACCGATATATTATTACATGTTTTTCAAAATTTATATCAAGGGATTTTATGAGGCTCTGAAAATTTTAAATTTTCCTTTCAAATTTATATAAAAAAGATATATATAGTATTTTATAATGGAATACCGTAAAATTCATAGGTCAATGATGATGGCAGTTTTTATTACTGGAAAGTAATAGTAATAGCGTACAAATTCATTCTACTCTACCCCACGACAATCACTAATAATGGTAAGGTAATTGGCTCTCCACTGCATCTCCATCATCCACATCTTTCCTCAGCCATTTCTCTCTCTTTATAAAAGGCACACTATTCTTCTCCCCCCCCTCCCACCTTTTTCAGTGAGTTGTTTTTTTCGCTTCTTACTACAAACCCCATGGCCGATCCATACTCCAATTGCTTCAAGTCTTGGTACGAACCCAAAACCACCACTAATAACAACAACATCAGCCCTTTAAACCATTTTTACAACTTATCTACAAACAATTCTCTCTTTCCTTCTCAACCTCAACACCAACAACATCCTTATTCTAACTATTTTCACCAACACAACATCTTCTTCTCACCATCACCAGTTCCTCCACAACCACCTACTTCTCCCCCCATCAAAGAAGCCCTCCCTCTCTTAAGACTCAGTCCAACGAGGGCTCACCACCATCATCATCATGGTGTTGGAGGTGGTTTCGAAGCGGATGATGAGGAAGTGGAGCAAGAAGAGGAGGGTGAAGAGGATGAGAAGTCAAGTAGAGCCATGGATGTGGACAACAATAATCAAAAGACCAAGAAAACATCTAATAAAAATCAATTGTTGTTATCACTGGACCACGACGACGACGTTGAAGACGATGAGGACATGGCAGTTACCGTTGCACTTCATATAGGGCTACCAAGCCCAAGTACCGCTGAGATGGCATCAGTTCTTGTTCCTAATTCTTCTTCTTCCGCTACTTGTAATAATAATACGTCTTCATCAGAGATCATCACAAGCAGTACAGATCAAAACAAGCTAGATATTAATATTGACGGTGATGGTGAAGATTATGGGTATCTCATGAATAGGATTAACAAGGGTCAGTACTGGATCCCTACTCCTTCACAGATTCTGATTGGTCCCACCCAGTTCTCTTGCCCTGTTTGCTGCAAGACCTTCAACAGATACAACAACATGCAGGTACATCTTTGGGAATATCATATATATGTAACCGCTTAAACATATAATACCTATTATGTATTCGTGTCTAGACATAGCTACCTAGGTTTCTTCCTTAGTCTCCCTCTTCTAAACCCTCCCTTTTCTTTCTTCCTTACTTCGCTTTCCCTGGATTTGTCAAAGAAAAATGGATCTGGTTCAAATTATTGACTTCTTCCTTTTTCGCCCATACGAGTGGGTTCAGTTCAACAATTTGATAAGTACATCATTTGCATGGTTTTTGGGGTTGTGAGGGTGTTTGAGGTGATGTTTTGTTTTTCTGGTCCAACAAGGAACTGAGACAAAGATCAGTATAGTACCTTCTCCTTTATGTGATTGAACAACACAGTCAATGTTCCTTATGCAGCTATGGATATCTCTCTGCACTTTGAAGTCTGTGCCCTACACACTTTGGCAGGATTTCAGTAATAGTTTAATGTAGACTGTAGAGGAAAAGGGAGGGACCTGAAAATTTTGCAGTTTTTTTCTTTTATCACCAAAACAAAGCTCAGGTGATTGACATCTTGCTGAACCATCGAAATTTTCTTTCTTCTCTCTCCTATTCTGAGATGACCTTCTACTTTTTACCATTGAAAATCTGCTAATCATCACTGCGACAACAATTTTATTTTATATCTGTGCAGTATTTCCTAAGAAAAGATGCCTACTTATTTATTATTAAACATCTGAATCCTATCAATTTTTTCTTTTCTTTTTTCCTTTTTTCCAAATCTCTAGCCTGCTAATCGAGGGGAATGTCCGTACTGCTTACTAAGTATGAAAATTCATGCATGCATTTAGGATGTAGAAAAGGAAGGCCTCTATTTGTTTACTTTTTTCTCGCTAATTAATGCATTATTATTCAGTATTTCATCAATGTTCATTTTCATCTCTATCCGAAGAAAAGGCCACGCAAAAAGCATCCTCCTGAAAATTTAGTAGCTCCTACCCTCCTGCATTGAATCGTGGTAGGATTTCAAGATAAATGAAATTAAATATATATATAAAGGCATTCTTTTATGCTTCAAAGCCTCTTCACATAAAAGTCGTAAGCAGACACGCTTTTAAAGAAAAAGAGTCAAAGAGGAAAGAATATTGGCAGAATCGGTTCCATTTTCTCCTACTAGTGTCGCATACATGCTTCTTTTACTATAAATATTTTAAGATTTCATTATTGAACATTGGTATACTTACTTCCTATTGTTCCTCAAACTACTCGATCATTGCTGTGAGTTATTGTGTACGTATATCATTCAATCCACTAACTGAAAGTCATTGGACCTATGTGTGTGTGTAGATGCACATGTGGGGGCATGGATCCCAATACAGAAAAGGACCAGAATCACTAAGAGGTACTCAACCAACAGGTATGCTTAGACTCCCATGTTATTGCTGTGCACCGGGGTGTAGGAACAACATTGACCACCCAAGAGCAAAGCCTCTTAAGGATTTCAGGACACTACAGACGCATTACAAGAGAAAGCATGGTATCAAGCCCTTCATGTGTAGGAAATGTGGTAAGGCCTTTGCTGTTAGGGGCGATTGGAGAACCCATGAGAAGAACTGCGGTAAGCTTTGGTACTGCACCTGTGGTTCTGATTTTAAGCACAAGAGATCACTTAAAGACCACATTAAGGCCTTTGGGAGTGGCCATGCCGCCTATGGTGTCGACGGTTTTGAAGAGGATGATGAACCTGCATCTGAAGTAGAGTGACATAAAATTCCACTAGATATTATCAAAACAACATTTTGAAGTAACGCATGCAGATATAGGATCATATATTGGCAATACCAGGCATCGCTTTTTTCCTTTTTATTCTTGGGGAAATCGTGAAACTTAAAAAGAGTTAGCTAGGGAGTGTTTATGCATGTAAGAGGAATTGTGTATAGCCAATATTAGGCTAGCTAAGAACATTAAGAACATTTCTATCCAAGGAAAAACAATATGTACTTTCTGCAATATATCTCTATTTCCAACACAACTATATATGGTAGTCGGTAGAGCTAGGAGTCATCATTTTTTAGTAATCACACCTATATGGTAGCTAGGTGTTATCATCATGAGACTAGTTGTAATTTGCGATTTTCCATTAAGTAGTGGTGAGACTTTTAAGTTAATTAAATAATGCCCAAGGTTAACATAACTGTGCTTTTCTTTTTTCGTGTTATAATTGCAGATGGATTTTATTATGTTTACTTTGTGCACTTAGGTTTGTATTTTTAAAATCTGGTGTTAACACCTTATGAGTTTAAAAAAAGAAGTCTTTTTAGAATTTAAACTCGTTTTTTATTATTTTCTACTTTTAATTTCCTGCATATTTTTAATTTTATTTTATTTTTAATTATTTATCCAATAGTAATATAGTCTAAAAACATTTTTTTTTAAAGATAGCAAAGCTAAATGCATATAATGAAGTATAATTAGAATTGACCTTTTTCTTTTATTCAGAAAACATTTGTCTATTTTTTTTATATTTATTATATTACAAGTTTTGGAATCGTTACATATTATTTTAATAATTTCAAGACATTATAGTTATTAATGATTTTAAGTAGCAATTGGTGAATGTACGCAAATGTGCCAGCCAATCGATGATGGATATATTTAGGGAAAGTAGAGAGAAATTACTTTCTTTTATATATATATATATATATATATATATATATATATATATGTATGTATTTTTTTTTCTATTTTCCATCGGATTATTCCATGATTCTCAAAAACTACCAAAGGCAAAATGTTGCCTTTGCCTTCAACAACCATTTAGCACTAGAAACCATTATCATTTCTAACCACATCTAAGATTTTTAGGATAGTATGTGATGTATTGAAATAAGTGGTTTGCTAATAAAACAAAAGTTCCACTGTCCGTCTCGTTTTTTAACAGTTTTTCGACTATATATATTCACTTAAGACTGATGATCCTATTCCATTGAACATTTAAAGAGAGGTGCCAAGTAATGGACTGATAATAGTTGATGTTTTCTGACAAACCGGCATGGTTTGTGAACATGAGTACTAATATATAGATATTAAAAATGTCAAACATTTCAGAAGAAGGTATACTTTAGGCATAGGACGAATCATTAGCCCATAAGCAATTCCTTTTAGAGTATTGTACATATAGATTATATCATCTCTGAAATCTTATGCAATTCCTTTTAGAGAATGTCCACGATAATTGTAAATCTCCTATCCTGCATTGAGAAATGTTCGACATCTTAATATTATTAATGGGTAAAATCCAATGTGTGCTATTATACTACTTAAAAAAGAAAAAAAAAAATACTAACTATTGAGCTTTTGTTTCATAACATTTATAACTTTCTTTTGTTTTATTGATCTTTTGAGAACTGCTAAGACTGAATTTCTTATCTGTGGAAGTTGGATACTCTACATGTCATTTATCATTTGTCTTTTCCTATTTAAATTGTCTGTATTTTATCCTAAATGTAAATATCTATACATTTATCTCCAAAGGCCCAAATTATTAAGAAAGAAAAAGAATAAGTAGCCATAATTTTTCAAAACTTGAACTATAAATAGCTATTCTAAATGTTTATGAGTTTGAAATAAAAGAAATGAAATTAAAGACACTATCTATGAGCATTAGAGTTTTGTTAAATACATGATAAATATTAGGACATTCTAATTCTTGAATTTTATAAGTTTAAATATGAAAGTGAAAAGGAAACTGACTGTAGTGATAAAAATGTTTTCAAATGAGAAGATGTAAAGTCCAATGAGAATTATCGAATTTTTACTAGAATAATTGGGCTTTTCAAGGAGAATGAATGGATATTTATATTTAATGTAACATATAGACATCCATAAATGTTACGTGGGATTTTTAACTCTCTATAATTTAAAAAAAGTATAATGATTTTAGCTATCAAAATTAAAATTCAATGGTTAGTAAGGTAAATAAAGTGGTGTATGATAGATTTTATCCTATTTATAGAGCAGAAAATATAATATTCCTAATAAATTTCTGCGCACATATTGTTAGTTCATGTGTCTTAACCATTTTGGTCCTCTCGGTTGTCCTCCAAAACAGTTCAGTGGTAGCATTACTTGCCAATATGGATTAATCAAGCGTAATTTCGTTGAGATTTGACCAGAATTATAACATGCATTTAAGTTGGTGGTTTAATTTTTTGAATGATTTCAGAAATAACTTAAAATTACGGAGTAATGGAAGATTACGTTAGGCATATTAAATGCGTGGCTTGTGTATTTCTGCGTGATCAAAAATTGCGTGCTTGGCTTACTTGTGCTTTTCACGTACCAAGCCCTCGTGTCGGCTCCTGTGCTTGCGTGCTTTTTTGTCTTGTGTGTCTTCTGCCCGCTGGATTTGAATGTTAAAAAGAGGTTTTTTTACCTATGTTGTTATACATTTATGCGATGGAAAAGGTAAATCTATTTTTTTAAAAAATAAATAAATAAAAACAATAAAAATTCAAAATTTGTAGTTTATGTAATAAGATATATAATGTGGAGAATGAAGAAGTAATACTAAAAAATTCAATGTAAATAAGTTATGCTGCAAATGGTTAAGCATAATTAATATTTTTAACACTTATCTCAAAATATAACGAATGATTAATTAAATTAATCAATTACTTATACTAATTCAATCTAATTGAATATCTATTACTAGATCAATTAATGAATTTGAAACATATGATGCTATTTAAATTAATTAAATAATAATAATAATTAATTTCAATATTTAAATTGTTTATCCAATTAATTAAAACTAATTAAATTATTATTTCAAATAATAAAATAGCCATGTGCTGACTATGTGCTTTCATGCTTGTAATCGGGTGGTTTACTTACTTTATTGTGTCTAGTATGCCCATGCTCATATACTCGAGGCTAGGCGCACGTATGCTCATGTTTTCTATTTTTTTTTTTTTATGTATTTATGCCTAAATAGTGCAGACCCACTCGGGTTTGTGCTTGCATGCCCGGCACACTATAATGTCATATGAGCTTAAACATTGATTTTAAATCTTCATATTTATCCAAATTTGAGAGTGTCAAATGCCTTTTCCTCAAATAATTTCATTTCTTGTGATAAGTAAAAAATTTTGCAGCACGTAAAAGTTCACGTCTAATATTTGTAATACAATCATCAATGGATCTTCCTTTTTCTATATTTGAGTAAGATATTCGTTTGAAAAGTAAAGACGTTATGGGCAAAAGTGAAAGCAAGTTCATTATGACGAAACAAAACATTTTTGTCTCGCATAAAACTTAAAAGTCCTAGACCAGCTAGAAGATTATAATTTCTGGGTCAAGTGACATTAACTTTCCATCAAACGTGGCCGATTTAATTTATTCAGTCATCCAGAGTTTAAAATATTCAGTTGGGTACTAAACCATTTTAAAATGTGCTAATAAAAATATACTTTCTCTGAACAATTTTCCTGAAATAGGCGGCACACCTTGGGCAATAATCCATATTCATGCCCAATAAAATGAACCTATTTGTATATTATAACATCCGTCGAAATCAAGAAGTTGCCTCAATCCAAAAATTAGAACCCCAAAGGCGTTCTTTGTAGCCAAACCCTAGAATATAACTTATCCTTGTGATATACAGTCTATTAGAAATTGCTAACTTACATGGACTCACTTTAATAACTTATTTACCGAGTCTGTCAATCACAATAGCAGCTAAAAATTGAGTATCAACATAGTGATCTTCCCATTTTAAATTCTAGTATGTTAAGAGCAGAAGGACTAGTCCCTAGGAATATTTTAATTTGCCACTTTCAGATAATAATTAAGGGAAAAGAAAATGAAAAGTAAGTCATATAGCATTTTTCATGCATAGGCACTTGCCAGTTTGAAACCTATCGGTGGTTCCACGCTCAGGAAGGTGGATCCTAGCGCAGAACAGATCTGTCTGTTATAGGCCTTAAGCTCCAGAACAAGTTTAACGATTCAAGGAACCATCCCAAAACCTTGGTTTCCTGTTAGTTTTGGTTCCATTAGGACGGGATTCAAAAACTGAACAAAACAAAGTCAATCGGAGAAACGAAAACTACAGTAGCATGGCTGTAAAAGGAGCCGTTACGGAATCATTGTTGCCGGTTCCAGTCTCCATGAATTTGGCATCGAAAACCACTGATTTTTGAATTGGAGCCGGGAAGCTCTACTAACATGGCTAGGTCTCCTGCGAATCCTTGGAAGATCCTTGCAAGTTGCGCCAAACAGAGAAGTGCTGGTACAGAAAGGTAGAGTCAAATTTTTCCTCACTATTACTTATGCGAGAACAGACATGGAACCATTACATTGAGTTTAAGGCTCTCCTTTATACGTAAAATAAATTCATTTATTTTGCAATTTTACTACACGTTACAAGGCATTTTATTTATTAGACATATAACAAAGTTTGACAAACAAAAACAACATGAATTCCTCACGATTATTATTTATATTTACAAGATATTTTATTCATTGAAAAATATGTATAAAGTAAGACGCACGAAATCATAAAATAATTCGTACAAGTAAAAGATATATATAATCTTTAAATGTCTTGTGTTTGTGAAAAAAGAATACCCTAAGAAATCATTTTTATATCTATGATGCATTCCAACATTTCGAATCTTTTGTTTTATTAATAAAGTGAACCTAATGAATTTGAGGTACTAATCAGTAAAGCCCTACGCGAAACTTTCTGGAGCATCAAGGCTCTTCTGGCTCCCCTTTGGTTCCGACTGCTTGCATAGATTAATTTCACAAATAGTTATTCATGAACAATCCAACACATGACGTTATATCTATCATGTCTAATATTTGTGATCAGTATTTTATTATAGTGCAATTTTGCATGATAGAGTGCTGAAGTAACTTGTAAATCCGGTCTACATAAGAACTTTCCCACAACCAGGTCATACGCATAGATAGAGAGACATGTGATTTGGTATATGCTCTTTTTTTTTTTTTTATGGTCATGGTAATGATGCCCTTGCAATGCTCGGCAAAGGATTGAAAAAAATGAAACTCCAATATATCTTATATGGAATCAAGTATGCATAGATAATCTTCTTCTTCTTCTTCTTCTTTTTTTTTTTTTTTCCTGCAAATGCATCAGCTTTTAGGGCGCAGATGGTACCCCGGCCCCTTTGCTTTGCGTAGTGGCTGATGGGTTTGGGTTGATATCGATAATATCATCGATGGATGGAACTTGGACTATTCAGACTCACTATTATTGTTGGGGAAATTCAAAGCAAATGATTACCTTTTTCCTTTGCCCTTTTGCCCGTTATAGAGAGAGAGAGAGAGAGGGAGTAAACTTACATACATTATACTAGGATGATATGATCATCTAAACAGAATCGTCTTCTTACAGTGATACAAGCATTACCTTCAACATGCAAAAGCAGCACATATAAGACACATATGTTCACTATATGAGTTGAAGTTGAAATGACCATCGAATTGGGTATAATATGGATCACGTCTGCAGCTTTGTTTTGTCCTAGACTAGAGAGAGAGAGAGAGAGAGAGAGAGAGAGAGAGAGAGAGAGAGAGGTGGGGGTGGAAGGGGGAAAAAAGGACCTAGGTGCTTTGTGAATTGAGAGTGAATTGTAGCCAATGCGACTGTTTCTTGGACCAACCGACCATACTATGCTTCCTACAGAGCACACACCTATTCTGATGGTTCAACTGTAGATTGAAGAGACGTATCGATAATCTTTGACTGATCAATCACTCACTCTCTCTCTCTTTCTCTCTCTAATAGTACTTGGGAGTCTCATTCACTTCAACAGTGGAATACTGCCAGCCAATAGTTATCGAATTGATTTACATACATGACATATATGCATGGCTGCAATTTCCCCGTTAACACGGTGCTTTTCTGCCTATATCCATCATTCAAATAATTAAACATTCAAGTTAGATAGAAATCGAAAACGTTTACAAAAATTCCATATTTATCTTTAATTTATTAATTTAATTGTATCCAATATTAATTTACTACCGTTACAATATTTTGATTAAATTTTTTTTAACGTAATATATGTTTTAAGATTTTTTTTCAAGATAAATCTATTATAATATATAATTTTAAAAGAAAAAACATATTCTTCATAATTGTTTTTTTAAAATAAGGACTTTTTGATAAATTAAATTAGTTGTTTTAAATTATTAAAATAAATTCCCCAAACATCACCATTTATGCTGCACTTTTTTTTTTTCTTTGAAAACAAAAACACCCCCTTTAAAACAGATTGTAATTGTTCTTAAATTCAAATAAATGTTTCCTCCTTTATATATATACACCTTTTAGAAGCGTTGAATAGGCAAACCAAATTCACTTTTCTTTATTTTCTTTTTGAAAAAAATAACCTTCTCAAATACATGATACTTGTTCCACAAAGATAGTACCCTTTCAAAAGGGTTACATAGCTAAACAAAACAAAACAAAAAAGTTTATTTTATTTAAAAAAATTATCATCACAACACAAATACCTCCATAAAACATCATATCCTATAACACATACTTTAATGTATGTAATTAAATTTTACAAAATCCTTATGTTAAATTTTCTAAAGGTTAACTAAATCATAAATTTAGGATCTTGAACTAGATAATTTTTACAACAATAACTTACTTGAAGTAAAAGGTGCTTCTATCTTGTAATTATTGTAAATGAATAAGTTTTTCTTTTGATATAAACTGTTTCTCTTCTTTGACTCTCTCTTTTTATATTGCAGAATTTTAGATGGAAAAACAATTTTTAGTAACCCTAATGGATAAGAGGAGCACCAATTTATATCTATTTAACTTTTAATTTGATTTTTTATCAAGTAATTAAGTAAATTAATTATATTTTATGATCTATTAAGTTAATTATTCATATTTAAACAATTACAAATATTCCATAAATTAAGATATTAAATAACTGACCTCAATTCATAGAATAACTTCCTCTCATTAGTAACTTCCCATTATTAGGCCACATTATTTGAAAATTTTTCCAACATCCCCTTGCTTAGTCTAATAATCAAATGTTGCACTTAATAGTGTCATCATTAGTGCACATAACAAAACTATTCCTTTCATTCAACTAAATTATCTATATTTTAATATTTTGCAAAATGTGAGTTATGACAGTTATACACTATTCAATTAGTATAATACTACTACAATTGCAATTTATTAAAATTGGTTTATAAGTGATATAAATTCAACATGGACCACATAAACTTCTTACAATGTCTTCATCTTATAGAAAAAAAAAATCATCTGTACATTATTATAATTGATAGAAAAATTTCAATAAAAGTCAAAAACATGTTATTGAGCTCAAAGTATCAAAATCACAATGAAATATCATTAATCTTTACAACCAAGACCTATACTTTGTACGTGCTCCTTAAAATATCTTTGGTTGTAAACTTTTTGTTAAAGTTTCCATTGTCATCGTATTAGTCTTAATGTGTTGAATACACACTCTTTGTTTTTAAACCTCCTCCTCAATGGCAAAATATTTTAATTTCACATGTTTTTCAACCCTTGAGTATTTGTTATTTTTTTATAAGAAAATTGTCGTAGAATTATCATAATAAATTTGTAGTAGCTTGGTAATGGTGTTGATAACCCTAAGTCTTGAAATAAAATTTTGTACCTATAATGCATGAATTGTAGCTTCAAAACATGCTACAAATTTTGCTTCCATAGTAAATGAAACAATGATAGACTACTTAGCATTTTTTCCAAGAAAGCTGCTCCTTCAAATAAAAGAAATAGATAGCCAAAAGTGGATTTTCTACTATTAAGGCATCTAGCAAAATATGAATCCGAGTATCTAATCACTTTAAGTTGATTGGATTTCTTATACATGAGCCATATAATTTGTTGTTACATGTAGATACCTCATCACTTTCTTTGTAGCTTTCCAATGATCTATTCTAGGATTGCTTTGATATCTACCTAACATCCCAATAGTAAAACTAATATTCAACGCTGTACAAGTTTACACGTGCATTAAACTGCTTACAATATAAGCATACGAAATAGATTCCATAGCCTTATGTGCTTCATCATTCTTTGAGCATTGGATGGGATTAATTTATCTTCTTTTTGAATTAGAGCAATTCCAATTAAGAATTTATTTATAATAAACCTCTCTAAAATCTTTTCAATATAAGCTTTTTGAGACAATCTTAGTAATCTTTGTGATCTACCACGAAATATTTCTATTCTTGTTACATTGAATGCTTCTCTCATATCATTCATTTCAAAATTCTTAGAGAGAAAATCTTTAGTCTCTTGTAATATGCCAAAATCGTTAGCATTATATAAAATATTGTCACCATGTAGGACTAAAAACATAAACTTAGTTCCACTGACCTTTCTATAAAGAAACATGTCAATAGTGTTCTCTTAACAACCAAAAATGTTATGGTATCATTGAATTTAATATACCATTGCTTAAGTCTATATATTAACTTCGTAAGCTCTTAGGTTGGTTCATATAAACTTCCTCTTTAAGATCTTCATTAAGAAAGGTTGTTTTCACATCCATTTGGTATAACTCTAAATCATAATAAGCCACCAAAACCATAATTACCCTTAACGAGTCTTTCTTTGAGACTAGTGAAAACGTCTCTTTATAATCAATGCCATCCTTGTTTAGTAGAATGCTTGGTAACAAGTCTAGCTTTATATTGTTCAATATTGCCACTTAAGTCACATTTTGTCTTATAGATCCACTCACGGCAAACTTGTTTACAATTCTTTGACAACTCAATGAGGTCCTATACTTGATTTTGCTCCATGGGTTGTGACTCATCTTTCATGGCACAAATCTTTTATTAGACTCAATACTTTCTATTTCTTGTGAAAATGAAGCTAGATCTTTATTGATAGACCCTTAAATGAAAATCATAAATTTGCAAATAAACCACATAATCAATCAAAATAGCCATTCTTTTTTCTCCTTGAGACCTTCTTAATGGTATTCCTTGTGATTCATTCACATTAGATTATTGTGAGTTAGTTTCATTATGGGGCATTTCATTATTTAAGTGTTCTTCTATGTTAACAAACTATTGTTCAACAAACACTTGGAGTGTTTTTGGATGAAGGAATACTTAAGGGTAGATGGAGGTATATCTTTATCTCTTTATTATCTATATTTTGTCTTTCATCACACTTACTAACTTCACTATTTTCAATGAATCTAGCATTACTAGTTTCAATAATTCTCAAACTATTAGGACAATAAAACCTATATTCTTCGGATTTCTCTAGGTAACCTATAAAGTAACCACTAATTGTTCAAGAATTTGATTTCCTTTCATGTAGATTATCAACATGTGCTTCTGCAAGACGACCCCAAACATGTAGGTGTCTTGAACTAGGTTTCCTTCTAATCCACAATTCAAAAAAAGTTTTCGAAACTACCTTAGTAGGAACCTTGTTTAATAAATACATAGTAGTTTTTAGTGTATACATCCACAATGATTTAGATAATGAGGAGTTACTCATCATACTCTTAACCATATCCATTAGCTTCTGATTATGCCTTTCTACAATGTCATTTTATTGAGGTGTGTTTGGCATAGTATATTGTGCACATATGCAATGTTTCTCAAGGCATTTTGCAAATAGACCTAGATATTATCTTGTTTCATTATATTTCACACAATAATCACCACCTCTATCGAACCTAATGATTTTTCACCATCTAATTGTCTTTCTACTTCATTAACATACACCTCAAGCGGATCAATTGTTTGAGACTTTTCATTGAGAAAATAGATATAACTATAACATGAAAAATTATCAATAAAAGTGATAAAATATTTTTTTCTCCACTAGATGATGAAAAATCAAAAGGCCCACATATTCCCACACATGATGGGAATCTACCTTGTGATCTTGATGGTCAGGGAACTTGATCTGGATGATTATCCAAATCACTTGCATGTATACATTTTTCTTTATCTAATAAAGTTTGAATGGTAATATAGCAGGTACAGTGATCAGTCTTCATAGGATGTTACATGACCTCAACTGTTGATCAAATTGGGGACATCATCGGATTCATATTTAATGGCCCGCTGTGATCACAATTAGCTCGACAAATTGGCTCTTTAAAGACCATTATTTTTGTACTTGTAATTTATCTTTGAATCGGTTATTTGAAAGCATTTTGGGACATTTTATTTGGTTGTATTTGTTGGATTTAAGACCGGCCACACTAGTGGCATAGACATAATTGTTTTGTCATTTTAACCCTAAGTGGAGCAAGTATAAATACTTGCTAAAGTAGGGTTTGTAGGAAGCTTTTAATGATAGTATTTTTTTGCCCATTTTCACGTGAGATCTAGGGTTCATCCTCTAATTTCATAAGGCTCTTATCAACTCCTTCAAGGGTTGTGGCGAGTGGAGGCTTAAGGATTTGTGAGTAATATCAAATCCCTTAAGTTGATTTTAATTTCATATTAGTGTGTCATATCTAGTACAAATTGGTTTGTTCTTGATACGAACCACGCCAACCCGTGACGAAACCCAATACCAATACGTTCGGAATTCGTTGCCTAAGACGCCCAAACACCTAAAGTAGAAACTGCGACCCGTTGTCTATAAGCAAGACAAGAACCTTGGTATAATGTGAAGACGCCACAATCGGGATGAAAGACCGATTGATAAGTCGGGTTGAACGCCACGGAAATAAAATCCGATAAGTTCTAGTTAGTTCTTGAAGAACCAAGAGAGGTGCCTCTCAAAAGTGTTTAATGTTCAAAGATGTAAAATTCTTTGTTGTTCTAAACCCTAGGAGCTTTTATACTAGGGTTACAATTCGTGAAAAAACAAGTCCAAAACGACGTAGCTTAGATAAGTTGCGTAAAAACACGAAACAGAAAAAGCTGGCCGGCAGGGGATACACGGCCGTGTACACGACCGTGTACTTTGGCCGTGTACTTTTCTGTGCACATTCCGGTCACATACACGACCGTGTACTTCTGGTCGTGTATCTTTCTGTGGATTTGCTTGTCTCCATACACGGTCGTGCCTTTTAGCCGTGTATTTAGCAGTGTATGATTTTGTGCAATCTTGGAATTCCTACACGGCCGTGCCTTGAACATACGCGCCCTCTTCAACTAGTGTACAGTGTGACTTGTATAAAAGTAAGGGTCTTCCCATGGTTGTTCCAATCCGTTCCAACTTCATGATTGCTCCAATCCTTTCCGGCTTCATGGACAACCTTTATCAACCCGTTAAGTGCTTCCTTGAATCGTTTCGCTTGATTTCTTGTGATCGGTCTAGGCGGCACTTCAAGAGGATCCACATTTCTTCTTCCGACTTGGCTCTCATCATGGATCTCATCATTCCCCTTCTCTTGAAAAGGATTTGTCCTCAAATCATTGCTTGCATCAAATGGACTCAGATCAGTAACATTAAATGTGACACTTACTGGATACTCACCTGGTAAATTTTTCTTGTAGGCATTATCATTGATTTTCTCAAACATTGGAAATGGACCGTCTCCCCTAGGGTTCAACTTGGATCTCCTCTGCAATGGAAAACTCTCCTTGCGAAAATGCACCTAAACCCAATCTCTAGGCTGAAAAATCTTGGGTCTCCTGTCCTTGTTCACCCTTGAAGCGACCTTGGCATTTTGTTTTACAATCCTAATCTTTACTTGTGCATGTAGCTTTCTCATGAAATCTGCCTTAGAATCAGCATCAAAACTCACAAACTTATTAAGTGGCAATGGCAATAAATAAATAGGAACCAATGGGTTAAAACCATACACAATCTCAAATGGTGAACAATGAGTAGTGCTATATAAAGCCCTGTTATATGCAAACTCCACAAATGGTAGAAAATCCTTCTAAGTCCTAGTGTTCTTCTCTATGATTGCCCCTAACAATTGAATTAACGTCCTGTTAACCACATCAATTTGCCCATCAATTTGTGAGTGACAAATAGTTGAAAACATCCGTTTAGTTCCCAACTTTTCCCACAATACTCTCTAAAAATGACTCAAAATTTTCTCATCTCGATCACTAACAATGCTTCTAGGTATATCATGCGGACGCACTACCTCTCTAAAGAATAAATCAACAATGTGTATAGCATTATCAATTTTATGACAAGGAATGACATGAACCGTTTTAAAAATCTTATCCACAACCACAAAATTAGAATCTCGACCATGCCTAGGCCTAGATAATCCTAACACAAAATCTATGGAAATGTTTATCCATGGCTCACGAGGAATGACATTATACTCATATAACCAATCTAAGAAGTCATCTAAACAAGGAATAGGATGACGATACTTTACCGTAAGGTTGTTGATGGCGCGGCAATCAACACACATTCTCCATGTCCCATCCTTCTTAAGCACCAAAATCACAGGCACTGTACATGGACTCATGCCTTCTCTCACGTATCCCTTCTCCATTAACTCATCTACCTGCCTTTGGAGTTCCTTCGGAAAGACATTTTCAAAATCCTGCACAAGAGACACAACCACACTAGGCAAAGCATTAGATAATTCGTTAGTAGTCAAACATGTTTCTTTAAAAACCAGAAACAACATAGGTTGCCTCATCACTAATGCTCTCCTTACTACACTCGCTCTTGCCATACAACTCTCCTTTTGCAAGGCTGCCCTCTCCTTTTCACTCACCACCAAAGTTGATTCCCCTTCAACTTGGCCTCTCACACTCTTTCCAGCCTTCCTCTCCTTTTCCTTTTGATTTTGACTCTTATATTCCTTTTTCTTCTCATTGTCTTTTGCTCCCTTACTCTCACTCTGCTTTTCACTCACCTTGTGTTTTGCAAACGACTGTTGTAGCTGCAACTGGTCCTCATACACTTGTTTAGGTGTTAACGGTTTAAGATTAAAGCTTTTCCCTTGGTGAACAAGCGTATACTTGTTAGAAAAGCCATCATGAACAGCCTTCCTATCAAATTGCCACGGCTTCCCCAACAACACATGACATGCTTGCATTGGCACTACATCACATAACACCTCATCCTCATACCTACCAATGTGGAAACCAATCAATGCTTGCTTACTCACCTTAGTCTCTCCACTATCATTCAACCACTGCAATTTATATGGACTAGGGTGTCTAACAGTTTTGAGCCCCAGCCTCTCAACAATAAAATTACTCACTACATTGGTGCAACTCCCTCCATCAATGATCAAACTACAAATGTGATCTCCTAGATAACATCTAGTATGAAATATATTCTCTCTTTGCACCTCCTCTTCTTCCTTCACCTGCACATTCAACGCTCGCTTTACTACTGCCACTAGCCTTCCCATTGCAGGCTCCTCATCATCACTAGCATCCTCTAATGGAGGCATATCATCTTCTTCACTACCTCCCCTCAATCTCATACTCTCCATCATCATGCAAAATCATCACATGCCTATTTGGACATTGACTAGTAATATGGCCTCTACCTTGGCATTTAAAACATCTAATGTCACGATTTCTAGAAGTAGAAGAATCAGGGTTACCTTGGTTACCAGGAGTAGAACCCGCTTGTCTCAGCTCCCCTTTTAGTTTGGTGGGTAAAGGCTTTTCTTCTTTCTTCCATTGATTAGTCTTCCAAGTGGATGAACCATTACCCTGTTGCAACCGTACATTACTACTACCTCTCCTCTTTTGCTGGTTCTCAACCTTTATAGCCATGTGGACCATATCCTCCAATTCTACATAATGCTGCAATTCAACAACATTTTGGATTTCTCTATTCAACCCAGCAAGAAATCTAGCCATTGTAGCCTCTCTATCCTCTTCTACATTCGTCCTAATCATAGTGACTTCCATCTCTTTGAAATACTCATCTACACTTCGGCTTCCCTGCCTCAGAGTTTGCAACTTGTTGTGCAATTCACGATAGTAATACGTAGGCACAAACCGCTTCTTCATCACTCTTTTCATCTCTTCCTAAGACTCAATAGGTGGCTCGCCACTCCTTCTCCTATTGAACATTAGTTGATCCCACCATACTATAGCATAATCCGAAAATTCAATGGCAGCAAGTTTTACCTTCTTTCTCCCACTATAGTTGTGACAATCAAATACCATCTCCACCTTCTTCTCCCACTCTAAGTACGCCTCGGGATCATTCTTCCCTTGGAAAGGAGGAATCTTCATCTTTATGCTACTCAATTGATCATCCTCTCTATTCCTATCTCCTCTATCTTCCCAATCCCTAGTTTCTCTATTTCGACCACTACATCCCCTGTAACTCCCAACAGAAGGCTCATAAAAATCATCATCCGACATTTCATCTCCACCCCTCGATACTCTCTTAGAATGACTCTCCTTCTTACGCCCTTGGAATACGTTTGTGGATTGCTCTAATCTTTGCTCTACTGTCTCATGAATTTGTTCCATTCCCTCTTGGAACATCCTCTTCATCTCACCCCTCAACACCTCAATTACTAACCTAGCATCAAACCTTCCCCTCTCACCTTCAGGAGAATGTTGTCTCGACATGGTCCCTACAGAAAAGATTAGTACTAACACAAATATATATAAAATTAAACCTCATGATACACACCCTTACGTGTTTCGCTCAAATGATGATATTACACAGTCACTCGTGTATTCTCACAAATAATGATGATATCAACTCGCCAATTTCCTCTTCTCAATTCTCTTGGAACTAACCCGAACTACACCAATTTCCTTCCGTAGAATTCAAAACAACTCTAGGGTTCGTAAATTTTCCTCTATTTTTCTATCCGAATTTTTTTTTTGTCTTGGTTGTTGCTCTTGATCACGTTTTTCTTTTCTTTTCTTCTCTTCTTTTTTTTTTTGTCGTGATTTTTACTCTTTTTTTTTCTTTTTTAACAATCACCTAGTTGATATTGCACTATCAAAAGACAATCAATACTACGAAATTGAATACGATAATTGATATGAACGATTGGAGTTAGGGTTTTTGATATTACCTTCCTCAACCGAACTTGATGTTTTGACAAACCTAAGCTCTGATACCAAACTGATACGAACCACGCCAACCCGTGACGAAACCTAATACTAATACGTTCGGAATTCGTTGCTTAAGACGCCCAAACACCTAAAGTGGAAACCGCGACCCGTTGTCTATAAGCGAGACAAGAACCTTAGTATAATGTGAAGACGCCAAAATCGGGATAAAAGACCGATTGATAAGTCGGGTTGAACTCCACGGAAATAAAATCCGATAAGTTCTAGTTAGTTCTTGAAGAACCAAGAGAGGTGCCTCTCAAAAGTGTTTAATGTTCAAAGATGTAAAATTCTTTGTTGTTATAAACCCTAGGAGCTTTTATACTAGGGTTACAATTCGTGAAAAACAAGTCCAAAACGACGTAGCTTAGATAAGTTGTGTAAAAACACGAAACAGAAAAAGCTGGCCGGCAGGGGATACACGGCCGTGTGCACGACCGTGTACTTTGGCCGTGTACTTTTCTGTGCACATTCTGGTCACATACACGACCGTGTACTTCTGGTTGTGTATCTTTCTGTGGATTTGCTTGTCTCCATACACGGCCGTGCCTTTTAGCCGTGTATCTAGCCGTGTATGATTTTGTGCAATCTTGGAATTCCTACACGGCCATGCCTTGAACATATACGCCCTCTTCAACTAGTGTCCGATGTGACTTGTATAAAAGCAAGAGTCTTCCCATGGTTGTTCCAATCCGTTCCAACTTCATGATTGCTCCAATCCTTTTCGGCTTCTTGGACAACCTTTATCAACCTGTTAAGTGCTTCCTTGAATCGTTTCGCTTGATTTCTTGTGATCGGTTCAGGCGGCACTTCAAGAGGATCCACATTTCTTCTTGCGGCTTGGCTCTCATCATGGATCTCATCAGTTCTTGTTTATGTTCTTACTTTTCATGCCATTTTAGATTTCCAATTCTATTATTGGATTCATGCCATTTTAGTGGAATTATATCCTAAAGTGTGTTGTTAATTGTGCTTAATCACTTGCTATTGGATTGTTATTTACGTGGAAGTCATTTGCTAATTAGGGATTTCATGCCATTTATGTAAATTGGTGATTGAATTGCTTCTATTTGATATTTGAATGTCCTTTAGCCAATTAAGCACATCATCTTTTGGTATCAGAGCTCAAGTTAAGAGAAGGGATTTAGTGTTGGTTGATTTCATAATTTTTTTTTTAGGGTTCTTAACTTCTTAATCCGAAATTGTGTATTGAAGATTAAGTTTTTTGATTGTATTGATGAGGAGTTGTAATTGTTGCTTGTTGAAGTAGAAGTGGAGGTCTTGTTGTAGCTCCTTTGTTGTTGAATTTTCCGTGAAGGGAAGGGAAGTAAGAAGTGCATTTCTTGATTCAAATTCGGAATTGGGAAGTACCTCATTTTGTGAAGAAAGGAGAAGTGTAATCCTTGCTTGTTTGTTTTAGAATTAGGGAATACAATCGATCATTTCCAGATTTAAGTTGTGTGGAGGATTTGGAAATTATTTGATTTTCAAAACAACCATTAAGTTAAAGAAGTTATTGTGTAATAGTTGAGTGAATGGTTATTTGAATTTGAAATTACGTTTTACCAATTGTGGAAAGGTTGCAATTAGTAGAGTAATTTGAATTTAAATTGTTGCTGCCTTTTGTGTGTGAGTTACAGTGTGCATTGTGTTTTGTAGTGGTGAGAGATTGTATATTTAGAAGTGTGTGTGTGCTGCACCATGAGTGAAGGGATTGCAATGTCGTGAATGTAGTGATGGTGAGTTGGTCGCACCATGATTGAGAAGTATATGTGGCAGTGTGAATTGTGAATTTGTGTGTAGTGTAAGGTGTTGCACATTGAGGCTAATTGTAGGTGTGAAACCGTGGCAAGAAAGGAAGGTTGAAATAGTGAAGTTTGAATTCAAAAATAAACATTAAAGTGTGAAAGTAATTTAAACTCATTACTTAAACACTTGTTAGTTGAATTTAATAACTTAACTACTTGAAAGTGATTATTTGTGCTTTATTTATTTAACTATACTTGAAGTACCGAGAACTATTTAATTGTGCTATTGACTTCTTGCACCGTGGATATATAATTGTGTATGAGTGTTGGTTGTCTAAACGTGCTATTGTGACTTGGTGTTGTTAAAGGAGAGTGCTGCAAATTGTGGGATTGTACTTCAACAAATCGCAAGCATGTCGAATGATAGTGTAAATGGGGGGATTGGCAATGAGGCCAATAGCCAGGTTGGTAAAGGACAGGGTCATCAAACTACAGGTTGAAGAACCTTGGAAGATCAACTTCAGGACCTTACTACCATTGTTGCTGCACTAGCAACAAGGATTGATAGAATGACAATGCCACAACCACCAGTGGTAAATGCTCAAGCACCACCAAGAGTAGCTCCACAAAACATCCAAAGGGAAGGAGTAGTGGGAGGAAAAAACTTGGAAGAAGAATGGAGGGAGATCATCATCTTTATAGGGAGGAGAGGGATGATAACTTTGGGGTTAATCCTTACCCAAATAGGGATTTCAAGCCACCTAGGGGTTTAGAGTATGTGCAGCTACATATGCCTTCCTTTGATGGTAGGGGTTTGGCAAATGATTATCTAGACTAGGAGGATAAGGTTGAAGGCCTTTTTGAATGCTATGAAATCGATGGCAACACCCGAGTTCGACTTGCTATTGTTGAGTTCATAGGGTATGCCGCTTTGTGGTGGAAGAATTTAGTGATCAATAGGCGTATGGATTGAGAAACTGAAGTTCATACATGGAGAGAAATGAAGAGGGTTTTGAGGAAGAGGTTCATTCCTGAACACTACAGGTAAGAACTGTTTATGCATCTTCAGACTTTGAGGTAGGGAGGTAAAACAGTAGATGATTATGTACAGGAATTTGAAACCCTAATGATTAGATGTGAGTCAATAGAGACTCTAGAACAAACCCTAGCACGCTTTGTATCTGGGCTAAAATATGAGATCGCATGTGTAGTTGAGCTATAGAGATAAGTACACTTGACGAGGCTATATAGCTAGCCTTGAAAGTGGAGAGGTAGAGGCGATCTAACCCATTTAGGGTTATTAGTAGCAAGCCTAGTGCTACTACTAGGCCTATAGGAGCTGATGGTCAGTCAGGAGGACCAAAGGTAGTAGGTGAATCAGTTAGCGCAGTGGACAGAGCTACCCCTAGCACAGATAGGGAGAAAATGACTTTTGGAAAAGGTAAAGAGGTAATAGGCCCTAATGTTAAGCAAACTGTACCAGGAACAACTAGTGGGAAATTGTGCCAAATTAAATGTTTTAAATGCATGGGATTTGGGCATATGGTGGTATAGTGTCCTAATAAGAGTCATGACAGTTATGGAGGGTGCTGGAGAAGAGGATGAGAAAGAACCTGTTGAGCCTACAAACTTATCTATGGCATTGCGGGAATACTATGATGATTAGACTACTGAGACACATGAGGAGGGAATAGGTGAACAGTATTTACCAATTAATGTGTTGCGTAGGGTTCTGACTATATCTCTTGATGCTAGGGACAAATAGAGAGAGAACATATTCCACACTTCTTGTAGCATCAGAGGTAACCTTTGTGTACTGATCATTGATAGTGGTAGTTGCACTAATGTCATATCTGCTGCATTGGTAGAAAAATTACAACTATCAACTAGTCCACATGCTAATCCTTATAATTTGCATTGGTTAGACAATCGAGGTAGTATGCATGTTACACAAAGGGCAAAGGTGCCAGTGAGTGTTGGAAAGAAATATTACGATGAGATCTTGTGTGATGTGATTCCCATGTGTGCCTTTTATTTACTTTTGGGTAGACCTTGGATGTTTGATAGGAAGGTGTTACATGAAGGATTCAGAAACACCTACATGTTTCGAAAGGGAGGGTTTTGAATAGTATTGACACTTATGTCTCCATCAGAGGTGCACGATTTCCAAGAGCATGTCAGGACTACCTTTGTTTCTTCCAATAATCGGGCAAACAGGGCGACAAAGGCATCCGGGTTTAATCCAAGAAGTGACCTTTTAGATTTAAGGGCAAATCTTTTAAAGGCCCGAGGAGATGATGGGAATCTACCTTGCGATCTCGATGGTCAAGGAACTTGATTTGGATGATGATCCAAATCACTTACATGTATACATTTTTCTTTATCTAATAAAGTTTGAATAGTAATATAGCAGGTACAATGATTAGTCTTCATAGGATGCCACATGACCTATACTATTGATCAAATTGGGGACATCATCAGATTCATATCCAATGGCTCACCGTGATCACAATTGACTCGACAAATCGGCTCTTTGAAGACTATTATTTTTGTACTTATAATTTATCTTTGAATCGGTTATTTTGTAAGCATTTTAGGACATTTTATTTTGTTGTATTTGTTAGATTTAGGACCGGCCACACTAGTGGCATAGATGTAATTGTTTTGACATTTTAACCCTAAGTGGAGCAAGTATAAATATTTGCTTAAGTAGGGTTTGTAGGAAGCTTTTGATGATAGTATTTGTTAAGTTCTCTAATTTAGTTTTGATGTTAACAAAAGAGGAATAATGTGTAACGTATGTTTGAGCTTGTCAGAAGTTGTTTCAGAAGATAGTAAGTGAGTTTGTCTAAATTGAACAAAGAGACAGAAGTTTGTTCAGAACCTTCAAAGGTGTTATATAGACTATTTTTCTTCTGTCAGAAGGTATTTCAAAAGTTGTGTAGTGTATCCGTAGTTATCGTATTAACCTTTCAGAAGCACTTTTAGAACTTTCAGAACCTTTACAATAGGAGAACAGTTGACAGGTTTGTTTCAGAAGCACTTTTAGAACCTTCACAATAGGAGGACAGTTGATAGGTTTGCTTCAGAAGCTCTTTCAGAACCTTCCATACCTGTCATGAATTTTTTCCAGATTTCGTTCTAATTTTTGTATTGATGGTTTTTAATAAATTTCAAGGCCTAGCTCCATGTGTCAAGTATATTTGGGTAATATACTTGATGTGTTTTACTAAAGTTGGATTTTATATAATGGGGTTTTTAATCTACATAAAGTTTTTACAAGATTTTATTTAAAGACTTTATTTTATGATAAAGTGAGATCATATAAGATTTACAGGTTTTATGAAGATTTAAATCTAAATATTTGTGCTATATTTTAGGAGATCCAGCAGTTACAAAGATAAGGATAATAAATATGGTTGTTACATGAAGATATGGTTCCACAATATATGGGATATCAAGATAAGGTTCCATAATGTGAGGGATATCTTCAACAAACTTGATCCAAAGAATATCTCCAAAGAAGATGTCGGTCAAACTGATTTATCCAAGCTTATCCTCATAAAAAATATCACAGAATGCAGATCCTCTCCAACAAGTTCAACTTATTTTTGAAATACAAAATTTCAAAAATAAATTCAAGCTTGTCACGTGGAACTCCATGAACGTTACATCCTCCAACAAAGTAACCGTTATGATTCTCTTCATAAAAGGAGTGTTCAGTTCAAATAGAATAGAGAGAACGTTCTTTTGAAAAAAAGCACACGGAAAAGAAAAAGCTCATACATCTTCAGGCGCAAAATTTTTTTATATACGTGTGATCCAATTTATAGAGGAAATTTGACATTCCTCAATGTTATTATAATTCCTTTCTTGTATAAGGAATTGAGAGTTGTTTCATCACTGTAGTTTGAATGATTAGCTTAGTAAAGAAGCTAGAAAGACTCAGCAATGAGACTTCGTCTTGAAGAGGCTTATTTTGTATACTTTCAATTTGATTGATATAGTGAAACACAACCGGTAAAGACAACCGGGACCCCGGTGTGGAGTTGGAAGAGAGGACTGATGCTTGAGGCGGAACCTCTATAAATCTCTGAGCATTCTATTCTTCTCTACTCATTTTATTTATTGCACATTATTGTTTTTCATTTGTGTTGTTCACGTCATTTTGTTAGTCAAGAGATTTTGAATGATTTGCAAAAATTGATATTTTAAGTAATTAATCAATTCACCCCCCTCTTGATTAATCTAATTGGGACCAACAATATTTTTTTGCCCATTTTCACGTGAAATCTAGGGTTCATCCTCTAATTTCATAAGGCTCTTATAAACTCCTTCAAGGGTTGTGGCGAGTGGAGGCTTAAGGATTTGTGAGTAATATCAAATCCCTTAAGTTGATTTTAATTTCATACTAGTGTGTCATATCTAGTACAAATTGGTTTGTTCTTGTTTGTGTTCTTACTTTTCATGCCATTTTAGAGTTCCAATTCTATTATTGGATTCACGCCATTTTAGTGGAATTATATCCTAAAGTGTATTGTTAATTGTGCTTAATCACTTGCTATTGGATTGTTATTTGTGTGGAAGTCATTTGCTAATTAGGGATTTCATGCCATTTATGTAAATTGGTGATTAAATTGCTTCTATTTGATATTTGAATGTGCTTTAGCCAATTAAGCACATCATAAAATATTTTGCTCCACCAAATGATTAAAAATCAAAAGGCCCACATATGTTAGTGTGTAGAAGCTCGAAGCTCCCTGTAGCACCTTTCTTCCTATGTTTGGTTTACTTATCCTTAATGTAATCCACACATATGCCATGGTTAAGAAAATCCAAATTTGGAATGATTTCATTCCTTACTAATCTTCTAACCTTTCTTTGGAAATTTGACCTATACATTTACCCCATAAGTAAGTAGAATTTTCATTTTGCATGATTCTAACATTATGACAAACAGTAAGTAGGGAATCAACAAAACATTATCAAGTTTCAATTTTTACAATCCATTACTAAGAATACCAATACCTATTAAAGATGTTTTCTTAAACAAACTGAAACATTCATAGCCAAACATAACAAAAAGAAACTAAAGACATTGAGTTTTGAATGAGGATCTAAGTTCCTTGAAACTGAAGGTACATAAACGGTTTGCAGTAAATCTAGATGATGACTAGTATCCAAAATCAAATGATAAGTCTCTATGCCTTCAATAGGAGCCTTCATACGATTTCTCATAAATTAAAAGTTCTCATTTAGATTTATGGTTTAGATCATATTGAATCTTTGTGTCACATTAGATATATGAGATGTAGCACTAGAGCCAAGCCACTAAGTATTATTAGGAGCCCAAGCTTAATTTGATTTGAAACAAACAAGAACATAGTTTTATTTTTCATTCAAATCATGTCTTACACTTCAAGCAATAATTTTGAGAGTGTCTACAAAAATGATACTTATTTGCCTTTTGTTCCTTCTTATCACATTGTGAAGCTTTAGTAGGCACCACTTCTTAGACATTAGCAATTGTTTTTTTTTTTTCTTTCTTTCTTTTTAAACTTGTTAGCTTTCACATTAAGTCCTTTACTAGCTCTTTGACCTATAAGGTTGATAGAATGACTTCTTTGCCTTTTTAGCCTTACACCCTCCTAAGTGAGCATATTAGACAATTCACTAACATTCCATTTATCCTTCATGGTGCTACAGTTAATTTGGAGTGGTCTACACTTAAGTGGCTTGAGTTAAGAATGAATTGTACTAAGAAGCAATCATCCATAGTCATTCATAAGGTAGCCTTGTTGCAATATTAGTCATCTTAATGATATGCTCTTGCATACTCTTTGACCTAGTAAACTTCATGGATGTGAGTTTTACCATTAGAGTACCAATGAGTGACTTATCTATAGAATGAAATCTCTCTTTCACAAAGTTAAGCTATTCCT
The DNA here is from genome assembly GCA_037954665.1 of Laguncularia racemosa. Lineage (NCBI taxonomy): Eukaryota > Viridiplantae > Streptophyta > Magnoliopsida > Myrtales > Combretaceae > Laguncularia > Laguncularia racemosa. Next base: position 819,065 of record JBBMOL010000252.1, on the reverse strand, counting down.
AAGAACTTTCTATTTGTGAAATAACAGTCTTCTTGTTGTGGGCAATAGTCATTTGCATAAATATTAGTCTTAAATTGTTATATCGTGTCCATGCCTTATGATATAAATTTTCTTCCTCATAGATTAAATCCATAATAGCAACATGTTTTTCTTCTCGTAGTGCTAAGTCAATATCCAATGTAACTAAGTGGAAGATGACTTGTTTACACCACTCATAAAAGTTTAATCCATTGAACACGGTATCATAAGATGCATGTGAATGGAGTGAAATAACTACAATTAATACATAATCGTCATTAGATAAGCAATTGTATAATAGATTCAGATAAATAAATCATCAAACTATGTTATAGTGCTCCTTTAGGTAAGAAATATAATATACTATCATAAAGAAATGCCATAAATAACCTAGTTAGGTAATTAAATATTTCTTGCCAAACATATATGCTCTCTTTGGATATATAAATATATTTGACTAAAATACTAATTTACCTCCAATATGCTCACTAACCATAGAATAATGATTTGTTATTAGGTAAATCCTAAAATTTTAATGGTAAGTGAACATCAATTTATTCATTTCTTTTTTATAATAGGCATTTAATTAATATTATAGATAAAAGACAATTTTATACATTATATATACTCATCATCATCATAGTTTGGACACTTTAGTGACAACAAACTAATATATATAACATAAGATCATGCTTGCACATGCTAAATTATATTTTAATTAAGGTAAAACTTATAGCAATAAGGCTATAATTTAATAACATTTAGATTTCATAAATGCATGGCAATTATTACTTTTTTTTTTGAAATATAAGTTGAAACTTATGTAAATAAAAAATGATAATTATAATATTAGAGTATAACAAAACAAATGCTTTAACCATTAGTTGAATAGTACCATATATAATGTCAAATATGTTACACTCCAATTGATACCCTTGGTGTAATAACCCCTATCGTATGCATCATGTAGTTTAAGAGCAAGTGCTCTTCTCATTCAGGGCTTCGATAATGTACATGATGAGATACTTTTTACCCTAAGAATCTAATAGAGTTTGAATAGCTTTTGTATAGTGGAACTTGTGTTAGTTAATAAATTTTAAGTCTATAAATCTATGGCACTTGACCCAATTTCCACTTGTGATAATGTTATTGTAACCTGTTCCATCAAATCCACCTATACTTTACATTGGTTACATGTATATAACTTGTAAATTTGGATTCAACTAACTAATATGGTCTTACAATTCCACTTTAGCTTTTCCATAACTTATACCTATACATACATAGAAATATGTGCATTCATATAGGGGTTTCTTTCTTCCCCATTCACTTGCTATCCTATCACATTTCAAATTCCATGTAAGGCCTCATCTACCTCTATTAAATACTTATACATACAAAAAAAAAGTCTTTAAATTCCTTTTATGCTTATACACACCATAACAAAACACTAACTAAAATTTATTCACAATATATCTAAAATGATCTTCCAAAAGGAATACATAAGTCTTTTATATCATGAAGTTAGTCTTCTTAGTCCTTGCTCCCTTACATTCCTATAGCCTAAAAGTTCAATAAAAAATTACCCTTAGATACAAATGGAGTGGGTTGTATAATGCCAAGGCCTGTAATATGATAGGAATCAAAATCCTACAAGACCTATCATTAGAGCAAGAGCTAAAGGATTTCAAATCTTGGCGATGATGGTCCTTTTTGAGCAAATCGACCCTGGAATTATTTATATACTAACCTCTTTTCTATTACTCTTGTATTGTGTATTCTATCAGGCACACTTATCAGGCTTTACAAGGTGATGGACAAACTCTCCAAGACTCAGCTTGTAGGTTATCCATGGACCAACTTAAACCGAAGATAAGCTGGATCGATGAATTGATTTGAAGAATCGGCTTATGAAGACTATTTTTGTATTTTGTTATTTTTCTTTGAACCATTTATTTTGTAAGTTTTTGAGACAATTTATTTGGTTGTATTTTGTGGATTTAGAACCGGTCACCCTTTAGTGGCATAGTTGTAATTGTTTAGACATCTCAACCCTAATTGGAGCAAATATAAATACTTGCTAACTAGGGTTTTTGAGGGACTTTTGAACATTTTAGAAATATGAAAATTTGTAGCCATGGGAGCCTCCTCTTCACGCCATCTACTTTTATCAATTTCATTAGAAATTATGGTGAGTTGACTTAACAAGATCTTGTGAGTCATATCAAGTTTTTATTAAGTTGCTTCTTGTTATTACCAATGTGTAATATCTAGTGATAATAGGTTGGTTTTTGTTTGTCTATTCACGCCTAAATTAGGGTTCAAATATTGCTTGGTTTTTATGTTAATTGTAAGGATTGGAATTGAGTTGTTCCATTGAGTTTGATTGGTATTGGAATCCACTTATTGTACTTCTAATTTGTTTCACATCATTTAGGGTTGTGGATCCTTGATTTCGTGCCATTTGGGGATTTTATCTACAACTTGTTCACATCCATTTCATTTTAATAGAATTAATTATATGTGTGTTATTGTTAATTGGTATTACGATCCCTTGAACACATCAACTTTTGATCAATCGAGCTTATTTGTTCATATAATTAGGGCTTATATTACAATTGTTGTCACGCCACTTTTGGGATTGATTGAAGTTGTTCTTCAATTGGGTTCATGTGCTTAGATTTAATCAATTTAGGCACATCATAATTTGGTATTAGAGCTTATCATACTTGGATATTCAATCTTGATCACATCCTTGTTATGAAATTGGTTTATAAGAATTGAGGATTTATGCAATTGGAGGACTAATTGTATTACCATTGTGTAATTGTTCTTTCAATTGGGTTTTGTGTGCTTTCACTTGGTTTTAAGCACATCATAATATAGGAAAGTTGTGGGAGTGTGAGCAAATCAACAAATTAGTGAGTTTAACATTCATACCACACCACACTACACAAGTTTAAACAAATTATCAATTAATTAGGATCTAATGCAACGATGTACAAGAACTTTTGGGTATCTTATAGGAATTGGATTTATGCCTCCTAAGACTAAGGTTGATAGATAAGTTCTTGCATGCCATCCCTAAAGTTTCGAATTCTAAAAATTCATTTGTGATCTTATCATAGCTATTCAGTACCTACATACTAGAACATCACTTAAGTGATTTCTAACTCTTAAGCTAGCTACCTAGACATAATTAACTCCAATCAAAGGATGGTGTCTCTTGGTGTGGCAATAGTTTCCAAAGGTTAAAGTAGGATGACATATGGAGACTCACTTGCATACGATCCTTTTGATATGTAATGTGGTGCTAATAGCCTTCAAGACTACAATGATGTGCTATGCATGGCCATTTATTTTAAATGTCTATCCTTAATTAATTGAGTTACAGTGGCCCACCAAACATATATATATATATATATGTGACATTCATCAATAGTGATAAGTGTTGGAAGACCTTTAATTCTAGTGCTTATTAATTATAATTTTATATGGATTTCATGTGATTTATGAAGAAAAGGGTACTTATATGATTAAATTTTGATTTCAGGTGTCAATGGAGACAAAAGAAAGGTTCGAGGATGATATGAGCAAAGGTGAGGTGAAATTTGGTGAAAAATAAAGAAAACTGATTTTCTGTTCAGCATAACCTTTAGCACAACTCATGCAAACACCAATGCTGGATGAAAAATATGACCAGTAGCTAATTTGTTTTCAGCGCTGCCTCTAGCATGGCCATGTTAGAGGCCGTGTTGAACGAGGCAGTGAAAAATAACGTGTTTTGAAGTCAGCACGGTCTCGAGCACGGCCGTGTTGATGCCTATGCTGAACTCTATTTTCGCAGAACTATAAATAGACGCCTTATTTTATTTTTAAAGGGAATTTTTCCTTTTGGCTTTGTTTTGAAAACCTTAGGAAAGCAATCTTGAATCAAAGAGGACATCAAAAAGAAAGGAAAGAAAGAAGACATCACAAATTGAATCCGTGGGAGGAGAACAACAATTTGACTCTTACCTTTAGAGGGTTTTATTCACATGAGTCTTTTTATTCCATTGATTTCAGTTTTGAAAACCATGTGTTGCTAGTTTATTTCATACCTGAACCTTACGAAACTCTAATTATCATATGACATTGGATTGATTGTGCAATTCACAAAAGGTTAATTTTCTCTAAATTTATTTATATTGTTTATCATGTTTTGTGATTTAATGTCTGGCCAGCATTGAATTTACATTGATTTCTTCTAAGTTGATTGGAAAATCTCTTATTGGAATAGATTATATATGGATAAAGAGACTTGTATGCAATTTATGGATAGAGAACATAAGTTTTCCGTATTAGGTTGAATTGATATATTCCGATCTAATTGAGGGTCCTAGAGTGTTAATGCAATTCTAATAACATTAATGAAAGAGGAATCTTTGTTAATGTAATTAAAGTTAGGAATTAATGATTCCGAGAGGAACATTGATTTAGTATTAGATACTCTACGATTTAGAGATAATTGTCATATGTTAATTGAAACCTTGAGGATGAAGTCATATGATAATTAGAGGAGTAGTAAGGGTAGGGTATGTCTTTGATTATTGAATTTACTAAATTTTAATTTTGTTTGTTTGTTTAAGTGTTACATTTCTTTGTTAAGTAATTTAATTTAATCGAATTCACTCGAAATTGTGCGGTTAGATAGTGAGTTTATAGTCAGTATTAGTACTCGCAGATCCCTAAAGGAATGATATCCGTACTTGAACTCTATACTACTGAACTCGATAGGTATGCTTGCCTAATTGATTGTAAGGAAGAGTTAAGGTAAAAAGGGTTTTTAATTTGTGTGATTAAAATCATTAACAAATAGCATTGCATATTTGAGCAATCGACTTACCAATTTGATTTAGTTTTCCTATCAACCTGGTGATTCAATCCATTCAATCATCAAACACAAGCATCATTCCCTCTTTAATTCCCACACACATTAGCATATTTAAATAAGTATTAAGTCAATTTCAAGTTTCTACACTAACAATCACAAACAAGCATGGTATTCATCAAGTACCACTCACCTAAACATAGTGTCTCTTAGTCAAAATAGTCTTTAGGATAGCACTCCTCTTGCTCAAGTTGATCACCTATGAATTTAATTCTAAAGGTGAGAAAATAGTACTTTTAAGAAGAAGAGAATTGGTTCTTAAGGGTTTTGGTCAATTCACTAAGTTACCTATTAGAATGGTCATGGCTTTAAGTTTAATTTTTATACCTAGCTTGTTTTGTTGATAACTTGGTCATCTCTTATTAGAATCACGAAAATGAGTAATCATTGGAAAGCTTATTTCATCTAGTTTCCTTTAGAGTAATTTTTTTTTTCCAAATTTGAAGTCATTTGGTTAGGTATTTTACTCAAAACATATAAGGTGTGCAAAGAGGATCATAGTGCATTTATGTGAATTGTTTGTATCCTAGCCATTTTTGGTCATCTCATTTGCTATAGCTATCAACTAAGCTTGATTGCTTCATATTTAAAGGGTCTAAATTACATATTCCTAATTCATTTTACATCTAAATACTTGATTTACCAAGCTTCTTCCCTATTGGTTTCCAAGGTAAGTCAACATAACCTATCAATTCAAGATTTTTGGTTATATGGAATTACTTCTAATTTATCTAGCTCTAATTTCTTGGTAACTCTTGTTTAAACTAACTTGTATACACTTTTGAGAAGCTAAAAATAATGTTGGTTCTTTTCCTAGGGTTAGTGCAAAAATACATCCTTTATTAGGAACATTTTCTAGTGTTTAAGTCATAATCTCTTGCAATTGGGTACACCAACTTTGAGTTTACCTTATTAGATTGCTAAAATCCTCTTCAAGAATCACATTAAACTATTGGCGATTAAAAGAAATTAGAATTTCAGTTATCTATAGGCTTGGTCCTATTGCATTGGAACATGAATGTTAAGTTAAATTTGAATTAAGTTTACAAATCATGCATTTTATTACACTATTGAAATTTTTATCTATCTATTGAAGTAGCTTAACTTAAAATCCTAAGGAAATTTTGTGGGGCTCACAAAATACTTTATTATGAAACATTTTGATAACTAAAAAGTATGTAACTATTAGATTAGGGTTTATTCATCCATTAAAACAAACCTTAATATCATTAATATTTTTCAAAATAGTACGTTAGACTAATATGATTGTCTAATGTTTATTGTCTCCAACCATAAAATAATTTGTGAATTCTTCCATTAATTATATCCAGTAAAGGCAAAAGGTTAATGGAAATATGGTTTACATTATATTTGATAATATGGTGTGACGGTATGAATCATTATGTGGACAATGCCATGTCATAATGAGAAAGAATGAAGAAAAGAGAGATTCTAAAGTGGCATAAATATTCATGATGTAAATAGTAATTTAAAACAAAACAAATATCCTTCTAATGAGAAGGTACACTAATAGATCAATATAGTTAACTGTAGATTCATATGATTTCACTCCAACAATTAAGAAACATTATAAATCCTTAACATAATATGAATCTACAAAGTTAACTAATGATAATAGGAAAATTACATGATCAAAACCCTATATTTTGATACGACATGTTAAATTTTCTAAAGCTTAACTAAATCATGAATTTAGGATCTAGAACAAGATAATTTTTACAACAATGACCTACCTAAAGTAGAAGATGTGTCCATCTTTTCCTTGACCTTCTTTCTTTATGTTACAAATAGTTTTAGATGGAAAAATAGTTTTTGTAACCCCAGTGGGTAAGAAGAGCACATCTAACTTTTAATTAGGTATGTTTCCATTAGGCAACTAAATAAATGGATTAGATTTTATGTACTATTAAGTTAATTATTAATATTTAAACAATTACAATAATTCCATTAGGCAGTTAAATAAGAGTAACTTTCCATTATCAATAACATCCTATTGTATCATACATGTTAACCTTAATTGCATGCAATTTGAAAATAATGTCAATCTCTTTCTTTGATTTTACTCATTCATCTCTCCTCCACTCCTATGTTTTTACAACTATTTTTAATTCCACTCTCCTAAGTTATAGAACAATAATTAAAAAAAAAATCAACTATAATGCCATTCATTGAACCAGAAGGATATTTTTCCACATATCATGATATAGGTTCTCAAATAAAAGTTCTTGATCTTATTTTCTATCTTCCACTAATAAACGTTTCCAAACATCTTTTTTTTTTTTAATTGTTTCTCTTTTGTTTCTTTGTTTGTAATAAAAAAGATTTTGAATAACCCTATCCTCTTAGTGATTATTTTAAAAAATGGTTTACTTTTGATGCATTAGCCAATGCAACCTAAAAAAAAAAAGAAATCGTCTTGACATCTAATGTTCCATGTAGAAAGAGGCTCTCTAATGAGTTTTGGTTTTCCTTTTCTTTTTCTTTTGCTTTTTTCTTCTTCTTTGGGTTGGATAAGATTTCTATGAGTTCTATTAGATTTCTCAAGTAACATTGTCATTGCATTATTAATAGCATTGTTGTTATGTATATAACGTTTTACAGTTTTTACAATTTATTATTTCAAAATTCTATTTACCAATGCTTATGTTCCTCACTTTAATTTTTCAATTATGTTCCCCTAAATTGCAATTGTTTCTTCAAAGTTCATAGGTTGAGGCTTTTCGACAACAATTGAGGTGGCGAACAAGGCCAATGATGGTTATGAGACTAGAAAGGATCAAAGGTGGTGGTAGAACCGAAAATCAAACCATAAGAGATTGGAAATGAGTTTCAAAGAAAACAAAAGGAAAATTGAAGAATCTAAACAAGAGAAAGTGATGGGAATCAAACCTCTGGATCCAATAGTGGGAAGCCAATTTGAACAAATGAGCCTAAACATCCACATGTTATTTTTTATTTATCTCATAATAATTTGTCTTTACATTGTAGCAAGTAAATTTGTTAGTTTTACAGAATAGTAGGTAAATTCACTAATGCTCAATTGTGCATCATTCATGGACCTACATAAATCAAAGAAAAACAAGCCTTATATTGTTCCAAGGAGGTGTAAGAAGCTGACCACATATGAAGGTTTTATTTGTAATTCCTTTAGTTGAAAAATCGATCACACATGTTGCTTTTTACTTGTAATTTTCTTTTGTTAAATTTTCCTTATTTAGAGCAAGTATAAATATTTGCTAAGTAGGGTTTGTGGGGGCTTTTTGAACATTACATATCTAAAATTTGTTGCCGTGGGGGAGCTCCTCTTCACACCACCTTACTCTTATCAATTCATTTATGAAATTGTGGTGAGTTAGCTTAAGGAAATATTGTGCGTCATATCAATATTTCTTAAGTTGCATCTGATTATTGCTAGTGGGTTATATCTAGTTTATAATTGGTTTATTTTATTTGTTCCATTTACGCTAAATTAGGGTTTTTGTATTGCTAGGTTTTCACACCAATTGTGGGAATTATAATTGAATTGTTCCTTTTGTATTTGATTGGTATTGGAATCCAATTGTAGTATATCTTAATTTGATTCACACCATTTAGGGTTATTGGTTCTTATTTCACGCTATTTGGGGATTCGATCTTCAATCTTGTTTCATGCCATTTTTAATTGGAAATTGGAATCAATTATGTTTGATTTATTGAGTGGTATTGAGATTCCCCTTTTGCACATCATAATTTGATATCAAAGCAAGGTTTAGAGAAGGGAAATTTTCGTGATTCACCAATTGGGATTTAGGGTTCTTGACCCTTTATTACGAAGTTTAAATTGTGTAAAGTGAAACTTGGAGTTCTTGTGTTGAATTGTTCCTTGAATTGCTTGTGTGATTTCTAATTGAAGTCTTGTGAAGTGTAGAATTTAGATTACATCCTTTGCCATGAGTTGATTGTGTGTGGAAGAAGGGGAAGTTCTTGAATTGAATTCCATAATTTGGAATTCCATAAATTGAAGTAGTGTGATTCGTGTTTATTGTTTCTGTGAGGATTTTGGAAGTGGAAGTGCATTTTCATTTCAGATTTGCTCTTCTAGCGTGGAGGATTAGGAAACATTTTGACTTTTAAAATCAATCATTAAGTTGACTAGTTATTGTGTATTGATCATCATAATGCACTTTGACTAGTTGGAATTATTTACTTGCCATTTGGAGAAGTGTCTATAATTGTTGCCACTTACATTTTGTTGCCGTGATTGGAAGTGAAGCCGTGGAGTGTGTGTTGCACCGTGAGTGTGTGTGTGTGTGGTGTAGAGTGTGTGTTTTGGTTTGAAGGGTGTTACACCGTGAGTGTTTGTGTACTATGGAGTGAGTGTGGTGCGTTGGGTATGTAGTAGTGGTTGTGTGTTGAAGTGTGGAAGTGTGTGTGAAGCCGTGGTGTGTGTGTTACTTTAGTGTTGTGTTGAACCATGGAAGAGTGAGTGTATGTGGAGTATTGTTATAAGATTGAAAAGTGGTGCTGTGTGTATTGTATTTGACGAAAAGTGCATTGTAATTGTCTTGAATTGTTTTTATGTGTCAATAGATAAATTCATCAACCATATTGAATGATAGTGTAAATGGGGGAATTGGCAATGAGGCCAATAGTCAAGTTGGTGGCGATCAGGGTCATTGAGCTGCAGGTAGAAGAACATTAGAGGAGCAGTTGTAGGATCTCACCACCATTGTTGCTACATTAGCAACATGGATAGATCGGATGACGATGCCATAACCACCAGTGGCAAATCCTCAAGCATCCCCACCTATAGTAGTCCCTCAGAATGTTCACAAGGAGGGAGCTATCAAAAGTAATAGGGGTTGGAGAATGGAGGGAGATTATCATGCTTTTAGGGAGGAAAGAGATGATAATTTTGATAATGAACCTTACCTAAACTAGGAGTTTAGACCACCTCGGGGATTAGAGTATGTGAGATTGCAGATTCTTTCATTCGATGGCAAGGGTTCTGCAGATGATTATTTAGATTGGGAGGACAAGGTTGAGGGTCTGTTCAAGTGCTATGAGATTGATGATAACACTCGGGTTTGTCTTGTAGCTATAGAATTCATAGCCTATGTTGCATTATGGTGGAAAAATCTAGTGGTTAGCAGATGAAGAGATAGTGAGGCTGATATACATACCTGGTGAGACATGAAATGGGTATTGAGAAAAAGGTTTATACTTGGGAATTATAGGTAGGAGCTATTTATGCATCTCTAAACACTAAGACAGGGAGGCAAAACAGTTGACGATTATGTATAGGAGTTTGAGACACTGATGATCAGATGTGGGTCGAGCCTCCTAAACAAACCCTAGCACGATTTGTGTTTGGGTTGAAGTATGGAATTGCCTACATTGTAGAGCTACAGAGGTATAACAAACTTGATGAGGCTATCTAATTAGCCCTGAAAATGGAGAGACAGAGGTGATCCAACCCTTTTCGAGCAGCTAGTAATAGGTATGGAACTTCTACCAAACCTTTTGGGTCAGATGGTTAGATGGGAGGACAAAAAGGAGTAGTGGGACATGATAAGACTATGGACAAGAATACCTCTAACACTGATAGGGAGAAGGAGATTTCAGGAAAGGAAAGGAGGCTGTTGGAGCTAATTTCAAGCAGACAGTACTAAGGACATCTAGTGAGAAAATGTGCTAAATTAAGTGTTTCAAATGCATGGGTTTTGGATACATGGCTGCTCAGTGTCCCAACAAGAGGGTGATGACTATTATGGAAGGAAACAATGAGGATGGTCAAGAAGAAGTTGTTGAGCCTATAGATTTGTCCATAGCACTGTAGGAATATTAGGATGATCATGATGCCGAGACACATTAGAATAAGGGAGATGATAAATATTTCCCTATTATTGTGTTACGCAGTATCATGACTATATCTCCAAATGTCTGGGACATATAGAGGGAGAACCTATTCCACATGCCTTATCGGATTCGAGGAAATTTGTATGTTCTTTTCATCGATGGTGGTAGTTGCACTAATGTCATATCTGTTGCATTAGTAAATAACTTACAACTAGTCACTAGTCCACATCGACATCCATACCCTTATAAATTACATTGGCTGGATGAATGGGGTAGTTTGCATGTTACATGAAGGGTAAAGGTGTCATTCAGCATAGGAGATAGATATAGTGATGAAATTGTCTATGACATTCTTCCTATGTGTGCCTTTCATATATTGCTGGGTAGGCCTTGGTTGTTTGACTGGAAGGTGTTACATGATGGGTTTAAAAACACTTATATGTTGCAGAAAGATGGTGCATAGGTTATCTTGACTCCTATGTCTCTAATTGAAGTTCGCACATTCCAAGAACAGATTAGTAAAACTAATGGTTACTCAAGACTTTAAGCCAACAAGCACACAAAAACAAGAAATGTTAGTCCAAAAAAAAGACCCCTTAGATTTGAGGACAAATCTTTCAAAGGCTCGGGGAGATGATGGGAATCAAACCTCTGGATCCAACAGTAGGAAGCTAATTTGAACAAATGAGCCCAGACATCAACATGTTATTTTTTATTTATCTCATAATAATTTGTCTTTACATTGTAGCAGGTAAATTTGTTAATTTCATAGAACAACGAGTAAATTCACTAATGCTCAATTGTGGGTCATTCATGGACCTACATAAATCAAAGAAGAACTAGTCCTATATTATTCCAAGGAGGTACAAGAAGCCGACCACATATGAGGGTTTTATTTGTAATTCCTTTAGTTGAAAAATTGACCACACATGTTGCTCTTTACTTGTAATTTTCTTTTGTTAAATTTGCATTATTTAGAGCAAGTATAAATACTTGCTAAGTAGGGTTTGTGGGGACTTTTTGAACATTACATATCTGAAATTTTGTTGCTGTGGGAGAGCTCCTCCTCACGCCACCTTACTTTTATCAATTTCATTTGTGAAATTGTGGCGAGTTAGCTTAAGGAAATATTGTGAGTGATATCAATATTTCTTAAGTTGCATCTGATTATTGCTAGTGAGTTATATCTAGTTTATAATTGGTTGATTTTATTTGTTCCATTCACACCAAATTAGGGTTCTTGTATTGTTAGGTTTTTACACCAATTGTGGGAATTGCAATTGAATTGTTCCTTTTGTATTTGAATGGTATTGGAATCCAATTGTAGTACAGCTTAATTTTAACATGCTATTTAGGGTTATTGGTTCTTTTTTCACGCCATATGGGGATTCCATATTCAATCTTGTTTCACGTCATTTTTAATTGGAAGTTGGAATCAATTGTGTTTGATTTGTTGAGTGGTATTGAGATTCCCTTGAGCACATCGGAAAGGAAATGACTTTGAAAGAAATTAAAAGGAAATAAAATATTTATCAGTTTGAACTTCATTGGGAATGTTAGTGAAACAAGTTTATCTTAGAGAGAGAAGGTTATTAAGGTTTTTTTTTTTTTGTTTTATACTTATTAGATGATAATGAAGATGGAAAAATTTTAAATTGATAATTTTTTGTATTTGTTTTAGAGAGAGAAGGTGATTAAAGAGGTTTTTTTTTTCTTGATTATGTTCATTAGATGACAATAAAGATTGAGGGAGTTGAGGGTGAAAATTACCATTTTTAGTTAGTAAAATATGTGAAAGAAAACGAGATTTCATAATTTAATAATTTTTATTCCAATAATTAGTTTACTTTATTTAATAGTTTAGTAGAGCTAGTCTTGTGTGATAAAAGGAAAGTAGTAATTAGATTGATTTGTAAAATAATATAAAGCTAACATAAAATTTAATTGAGTTTAATCATATATAGATATATATAAAATACTCCATCTTATTTAACTTTGTAACTTTAGTTTATATGTGTGTAAATCCATATCGATAACTTTTATATCTATATTATGATGTAATCAAGCGAAATACCATATATTCAACTCCATATTTCATTTTTATGACTTTATAGTAATCTTCTCATTTAAATATCTAATCATATTCATTTTTATGATTTATACCTTTTTATCAATCACAACCTTTTGCTATTTATAATTTTATTATTATTTTTTTTTTCTTTGTCACTCTACCTTTCCAACATGTTTACATTTTGTATAATGCAAAATGACACAATTTGATAGAGCTTAATGATACCTTTTTTTATTAGGTGATTTTTATAATTTTCTTATGAAATAAATGGGTGTTTTGATCAATTTTTATACTTAATTGAATTGAATTTTTATTTCTAAGGGCAAAAGAGTTTATTTGAAGTAAAGGAAAGAAATTCGACTAAGTTTTATGTGATTTGGAGCTAAAATGAAGAAGTTATAAAGCTTGGAAGAAGATCACACCTAAGAACATTAACCGTGATTGTATAAGGGAGGAATAAGCAAAGACGAGAGGTTTACGATTAAGATCACAGTCGTGATCCTACTTATGAACGTGTAGAGTTCACTAAAAGATATGTTTCGAAGTCAAAAGGATCACGTTTGACTTCATGGCTGTGATCACGTTTGTCTTTTGCAATTTCCACTTCTCTATTAAAAGAATTTAAAGATAAGAAAGAGGTAACTTTTGGCATTCTTTAAGAGACAACCTAGGGCTTCAAAAGCAGTGTTATAGGATTGGAAGCTAGAGTGCAAGGGGTTTTGTTTGATCATGTTTTCCTTATTTTGATTGTTAATCTTTCAATCATGATGATAGTATAAATTCTTTTTGTATATGAACTTGTGTAACCCTAAGATCACTACATGACCTTATTTTTATTTAGGTTCAATCTTTATTCCTATGATTTAATTATTCATGCCTTATTGTAGTTGAATTGATACTTCTAGATTATCAATTTAATTATCTAATATTAGACATCTAGGTTTAGATATTGTATGTGTAATTAGATCTGCATAACTAAAAAGAGTTGCATCGACTCCTAAAAATAGGATAATGTAAATCATTTTAGATCAAGGTCAAACCTAATAATACAATTCATAAAACAATAATGTAACTCAAGGGGTTTTAATTCAGAGGAAATTTCGATTAATTAACCTAGAGCTAGAAATTAATAAACTTGAAAAAGTTAATAGTTTAATTTAAGAATTCTCACAATCCATTGAATTGAGATGAGATTGATGGAATAATTTATATTGATATCTTAGGGAAATCAATGCTTGAACATGGAATAGATTATACAGATATCCTAGGGGAGTACTAGTAATTGTCTTCATAGGTTTAACCTGGTCTCATAAGTAATACATTGCATATGTGACCTAATGCACTTATTTATATAAATATGTTTTGTTTTAAAGTAGGAAGTAGGTTTACGTGTATTAACTTTTTAATGTTATTGCCAGGGACATTAATATTAGGAAAACTTAAGTACTTTTTTAATCTAACCATAGTTTTCTTTTTTTCTTTTTTTTTTATTCTCGTCCTTTTTTAATTATTTGAATTGTTTCTAATCCCAAGTTTTCTTTAGTTTATGCTTTGGGGAAAATGAAGGAATAGTTAGAGATTTGATGTGTTACCCCACGAGTTTACAGATGAACATTTCGCAATCATGGAAAACAATGGGAATGAACAAGAGCATAGAACGATGTTTGACTACTCTTGACTCTCACTTGCTGGAACAAATTCTAGCATTGTTAGGTCAGCTATTGCCACTAACAATTTTGAGATCAAGTTGAATATCATCCAGATGTTGGAATAGACTATGCAATTTGACTAGTTACTAGATAAGAATCCAAATGCACACATCATTAACTTCATGAAAATGTGCAACACATTTAAGATCAATGAGGCTAACAGTGATGCCATCAAACTTAGGCTATTTTCGTTCTCTTTTGAGAGTAAGGTAAAGTAGTGGTTAAACTTGCTACCTAGAGGTTTAATCACAACTTGGAATGAGATGGTAGGGAAATTTTTATATAAGTATTTCCCCCCTACAAACACTGTAAAGTTTAGAAATGATATATTTGCTTATTTCTAGATGGAGTTGAAGACCTTATATGCCACATGGAAGTGCTATAGAAATTTATTGACAAGAAGCCCACACCATGGACTCTTACTTTAGATGTAGATTATGACTTTCTACAATGGTCTTAATATAGCTACTCAATAAATGATCTTTGTAGTAGTGGGAGCTACTTTAAATGCCATGGCACCTTAGCAAGCCCAAACTTTGATTGTGGAAATGGTTATGAATGGAGCTTAGGAAGGTTAAAGCTAGAAAGGGTAGTAGGGGCTTATGATGTAGATGTGGTTATAACCCTAGTTGTAAGGGTTAATGTGTTAAGTAAGAAAGTAGATAGGCTAGTTACTTCACAACAAGCATAGGTAATAGCTTGTGAGGTCTATGTAAGTGGACATTTAGGCTAGGATTATCATGTTGTGAAGGGTAAAGGTGAATAGGTTGAGCATGTGAACTTCATGGGTAATGCCTCTAAACCTTACTTTAACTTGTATAGGAACATATACAATCTTGGGTGGAGAGATCACCCTAATTTCTCTTAGGGATGTTAGAACTAATAGAGGAATAATCTATCCTTACATAGATTACAATAGCCCCAAATTTAGTAAGACATGGTTCTTTAAAAAATTTGAAACTTGTTCCTAGGCAAATGAGATTGTGTTGAGAAACAATGAGGCTTCTATTGATAATCTAAAACACTAGTTTGGTCAAATAGTGAGATTGGTGTTAGAAAGATCATAGGGCAACCTATTGAGTAATAATGAGTTGAATCTTAGGGAGCACATTAAGATGGCTTTCCTAGGGAATGGTGAGATTGATGAGAAGGACATAGTACATTGAGCTAAAGACATTAGACATGCACATCTTAGGAGGTAACCTAAGTTCAATTTAATTCATAATTCTTATTTAAGTTTCTATTTCCCTCAATAGTTTATATTTTATTAGTTTTAGGTTCTTATCGATTTCACTTGTACTCACATTTTTTTTACTAAGCAATTTAGCTTTAATTTTGTTATAAAATTGAATGAGTTTATTTTATATTTTTTTTCAAGATTGAGTGTAAATGAATAGGGGTAATGGCACTCAAACTATGAAAAGTGCTTAACAAACAAAGGAGGTTACAAGCAAGATCACACTTGTGATTACGCTTATGAACACCCAATATTCACATAGGTAAGCTACCAACAAGTATTATGAGTGTAACCATAAACAATATCTTGACTATGATCCTTGCAACTAAAAAAAAAAGAAAGAAAAAAAAAAGCTCTAAGTGGTTTATAAGTAAGGTCACACTCATGATCATGCCTATGAGCACGGTATTAAAATAGGTACATCGGATCACAGTCAGGATCACATCATAAACGTGCTTGTGATCTAACTAGTATATATAGAAAATCATGTGTCATGTTTCTTTTTCCCTTTCTCTCTCCTTAACTTTTCACTTCTCTCTCTCTCTCAAACCCTAGTTGCTACATTTCAACCCTAAACTCTTAATGGTTTTTTTTTTTTTTTTCAATTTCTAGTGTTTTTCTTGCATTATTCATCACATTAAAGGTATTCTCTTCTTCCCTTTATTCGAATTTTGTCTCTATTCTATACTTTTTTTCTCTCGATTTATAAGGTAGTGTAGTTTATGGTACTTTTAAGAACTTGAGTATGATGTTATGAGGATGTGTTTTATAGTTATACAAGTGATTGGGTAGGTTTATTTACTTCAAAATCGATTCTTTCATGCTTGATTTTATTAAGTATATTAGTTAGTGAATATGAAGGGGACGTAGGGCTTATTTTTTACTACACCAAATTCATGAACATCATACTAAATTTAGGCATTATTAGTTGTTTTAGATTCATGGTTAAGGACATTTTAGGCTTATTTTTAGAAAAAAAAAAAAGGGAAGGTCACAGGAAGAGCAAAAATAATTTTGGGGGTTTTTACATGAATGTGATAGGATGCTTTTTTTTTTGTTGTTGTTGATATTGATCGGGGGATACAATAGAACTAATGGGCTCCTTGTTATTTTTACTTATTTTAAGCCCATTCAAAAGTTGAATTTGCATTGCTTGTAAGTTCATGAGGCTAATTAAAATGTTTATTGAGGTATTTACGTGATTTTTCATTGACTAGTTTCATATATTTGGGTCAAGTAGCTTATTGCTATGTTTTGTCTTAATTTTTCTTCCCTACATTATGTATTTAGTTTGATTGATCATATGTGAATAGGTGTGGGAAAGAATTTTCTAGGCATGGCAATTGATTATTTCTATTTAGTGTTCCAGTGATGTGCTTAAAAGTACAAGCACTTGTACACAATAGCAATTGCAGAATCAATTAAACAAATCCACAAAATGGACTCGCAAATGGCGTGATGCTTAGTGTAATATAACCCAAATTGCGTGAATCAATTTATAAGCAACACAAAGGATTCCAATACCAAATCAAGTTACATATAACATGCAACTCCAATCTTATAAAATTAAAGCAATATGAACCCTAATTGTGTGAACAACAAATAATGGAAAACAACCTATTATCACTAGATATTACTCACTAGTAATAACAAGGAAGCAACTTAGAAGATCTTGATACTACTCATAAGATATTCTAAGCCTCACTCACCACAATTTACTAGAAATTGATAAGAGTGTATGTATTAGCAAGAGGACTCCTCACTCTCACGGCAATAAGAAGTGTTTGTTCAAAATGTCTAAAAGTTCTCTACAAACCCTAGTTAGCAAGTATTTTATACTTGCTCCAATTAAAGTAAAATGTTAAAAAAATTACACATATGCCACTAAGTGGTAGGTTCTACAACAAATTATAAGTCCAAAAAATGAATAAAAATGGCCGGTTCAATAATGACAAATATAAGTGCAAAAGATGGCTTTCAAATGGCCGGTTCTTCAAGTTAAGTGGACACATTGTGGACCATTGGATGTGAGTCTAAGAATGTCCCCAATTTGATCCTTAGTGTGTTTCTATTCGCCATCCTATAGAACTGATAAATATACTTGTCGGAATGCACAGCAATTATATGATACAAAAGTAGATACTAAATTAACATCGCTAGGTTTTAGTTGTTCATGGAGGATCTTCATAGCTAGATTTGGTAAACCCTTAGCTCGGGCTCTAGTGATTGGTCCTGTGGGAATTTAATTCCTATCATCTCCTCGGGCCTCAAGAAGATTTGCCCTCAAATCTAATAGGTCTTCATGAATGTCGTTTGGTAAATATGGTGACAAATCTGCAACATTAAAGGTAGCTGATACATTATATTCTCCTTGTAACTCAATTCTGTAGGCATTGTTGTTGATGCGCTTGACAACTCTATAAGGTCCATCTGATCTGGGTGATAGCATCTATGACTTCTTATGTGGAAACTTGTCTTTGCTAAGATTAATCCAAACTAAATCTCTTGGATTATAAATGCTGGTTATCCTATGCCTGTTTCCTTGAAGTTTCAATTGCTCCTGAGTCTTCTGAAGACGTTCAGCTGTCTTCTCATGAAGTTGCTAAATCTCCTTGGCTCATTCCACTCCACTTAGGCTCTCTTCCTTTGTTGTTGGTCCTGTTATAAGATCCGATGGAACAGTAGAATTATAGCCATTCACAACTTCAAAGGGAGACTTACTGGTTGAACTATGAGTAGAGCTATTGTAAGTGAACTCAGCAATAGGAAAACATAAGTCCCAATCAGTAAGATTCTTGCCAACCATTGCTTTTAGTAATGTGCTAAGAGTACAATTAACAAACTCAGTTTGGCCGTCGGTTTGTGGATGGCATGAGGTACTATACATAAGTTTAGTACCAAGTCTTCTCCATAGTGTCTTCTAGAAGAAGCTAAGAAACTTAGTGCCTCTATCAGACACTATACTATATGGAACACCATGCAATTTAACAATCTCCTGCACAAAAAGGTTAGCAATAAAAAGGGCATCATTTGTTTTGTGACAAGGCACAAAATGGGACATTTTGTTGAATCTGTCAACAACCACCATGATAGAATCCTTTCCCCTTTGTGTCTTAGGCAGACCCAACACAAAATCCATACTGATATCAGTCCAGGGTTTAGTAGGTATAGGTAAAGGCATATATTCACCCTGAATGCCTTTCTTTCCTTTTTCCCATTTTGCAAACTCCACACCTTTCTAACACCTTATGAAAATCCTTTATCATATCCTTCCAATAAAATTTTTCTTTCAACATGGCTAGGGTTCTCTTCTTGCCAAAATGACCAAACAATCCTCTACATGTACTTCCCTCACCAACAATTCCCTCACAAACCTACAAGGTATACACAATTTCCCAACTTTATACAAAAACCCCTCAATCATGTAATACTCCTCAAACATCTTACCTTTAAAACATTTCTCAATAATTATTCTAAAATCATCATCATGCATATACTATTCCTTTAGTAATTTTAAACCATGCAGTTTTGATTGAAAAGAAGTGATAAGTACATACTTACGTGATAAAGCACCAGCTACCATATTCTGGTTACCCTTTTTGTACTTTATCACATATGAAAAACTCTCTAAAAACTCCACCCATTTAGCTTGGCGTTTAGATAGGTTTTGCTGACCCCTGAAATGCTTCAGTGACTCATGATCTGTGTAGATGATAAATTCTCTCAGAAGGAGATAATGCTACCACGTCATCAAAGCCCTCACTAAGGAATAGTTCAAAGTTGCACCACTCAACTTTTCACTAAAGTAGGCAATAAGTCTCTTATCCTACACCAATACAGCACCAATCCCTATCCCAAAAGCATTACATTCTAGCTCAAAAACCTTATCAAAATCAGGTAAAGCCAATATTAGAGCATAAGTAAGTTTTTCCTTTACCTCTTCAAAACTCTTTTGGGCCTTTTCACCCCAAATGAAAGGAACATTTTTCTTAGTCAGTTTTGTTAGTGGACTGACAATACTACTAAAATTATGGATAAAGTGTCTATAAAATGATGCCAGTCCATGGAAACTCTTTACCTCTGTGACTGATTTTGGTGTTAGCCATTCTCTAATAGCCTTCACTTTCTCCTCATCAACCCTAACACCAGAACCAAATATAATAAAACCCAAAAATTTAATCTCAGTTTGGTAGAAGGAACATTTCTAGAGATTTGCAAACAGCTGTTGCGCCCTCAAAATTAAAAATATTGCCTAAAGATGCTCCACATGATTTTTTAGGCTTTCACTGTATATTAGAATATCATCAAAATAAAAAATAACAAATTTACTTAAAAACTCCTTCATTACATGATTAATTAATCTCATAAATGTACTAGGAGCATTACTCAAACCAAACGACATAACCATCCATTTGTACAATCCATGGCGTATTTTAAAAGCAGTCTTCCACTTGTCTCCTTCTCTCATCTGAATTTGATGATATCCGCTTTTAAGATCTACCTTGGAGAACACCTGCGCACCATACAATTCATCTAACATATCATCAAGTCTAGGAATAGGATACCTGTATTTGATGGTAATTTTGTTGATGGCTCGGCTATCAATGCACATTCTCTAAGTACCATCCTTCTTAAGAACAAGAAGATTTAGAACAGCACAAGGACTGAGACTCTCCCTGACAAAACCTCGTTTGACTAGCTCATCTACCTGACATTTTAATTCTTTAGCTTCCTCGGGATTCATGCAATATGCAGGTCGATTTGGCAAAACTGACCTAGGTAAGAAGCCGATGGCATGTTCTATACCTCTCAAAGGTGGTAAACCTACTGGCAAATCATTAGTAAAAAGGTCATTGTACTCATCCAATACCTAGGATACAGTAGAGGGTAGATGTTGATGTCTTTCCATCCTTAGGGCATATCTCAACTGCAGTAAGTATACTAGGCCCTCATCCGATACAATCTCCTCCAACTTAGTTTTTCCCATCAATAAGACCTTCTTCCCTCCAAATTTATTAGCTTGTATTGGACTCATTTTGATCTTTGATGGTCTACTGATCTGTTGCTAAACCTCTTGGACCTCTGAAGGTGACATTGGGTTCAGGATGATACGTTTACCCTTTTTCTGGAATACATATGTATTTTTGAAACCATCATGTAAGACCTTCCTATCATATAACCATGACCTACCAAGCAATATATGGGATGTACACATAAGAAGAATATCACATTTAATCTCATCATAGTATTTATTCCCTATACTGAAAGGTACTTTAGCTCTTTGGGTCACATGTAGACTTCCCTGATCACTTAGCCAATGTAATTTATAGGATTTAGGATGTGGGGTAGTTACAATTTTCAATTTTAATACTAATGAGGCAGCCATAACATTAGTATAACTCCCACCATCAACAATAATGAGACACAAGTTACCTTGCACCTTACAAGAAGTATGAAACAAAATTTCCCTTTGCTCATCATCATTAGTTGTAAAAGAGGTCAAAGCCCAGCATAGTACATTAGTAGACAAAAGCAAGTCACTTGACATGGTTGCTCACTACTTCAACAAACCAATAATACATTACACCAAACACATCATGGCAACACACTCCTATACACCCATAGTGCAATTAAGCAACCAATGCCACATACTCTTCCCTACACTTTAATTATAACAACAATTAAACACTTCCAAGTAGTAAGTTATTGAATTCAACTAAGTAAATATTTAAGTATCAATACTTAATAACTTTCACACTTAAATCCTTGTTTTGAAATTCAAACTTTACTACTAAACTTCCCTTTTCTAGTTACGATACACATACAATTCTATCTCCACGTGCAGTACCTTCCTTACACACAACTCTACAACAATTCACAACACTCTCCACAACACACTCACATTACCACACACACTACACACACACGGTGCACTCACTTCAACCCACAACAACACTTCAAGTGTAGCACCTTCCTTGCCTCAACACACACAACACTACAAGTCACAACCCTTCAATTCAATACACACTTACACCACCACACATACACATATAAACAAGGCAACAAATTCAAAATTATACCCTTAATGCAATCTTCTCCACCAATGGTAAGAGTCAATTTCAAATTCAAATGAAATGCAATCAATACCACTCAATAACTACTTGAAGCTTAATGGATGTGTTTGAATTCAAACAATTTCCTATTTTCCACACAAATTCAAATATGGAAATTGTACACTTCTACTTCCGAAATGCTTAAGGAAAACATATGGCACACTCCACAACTTCTACAAATTATGCAATTCTAATTATGGAATTTAAATCCAAATAACTTCTCTTTCTTCCACACACAAGGAGCTCACGGCAAGATGTTGACCACAAAGGACTAAATTTGAAATTCCACTTCCAATTTTGCAAACAACAAGTATGTAACGACACAATTACACACAATTACTTCAATTCCTTTTCAAATAACTTCAAGTATGAAATGGAAGAACAAGAACCCTAAATTCCCAAATCAAAAATCACAAAATCCCCTCTCAAAACCGTACTCTAATACCAAATTATGATGTGCTTAAAAGTGCAAGCACTTGTACACAATAGCAATTGTAGAATTAATTAACAAATCTACAAAATGGACTCACAAATGGCGTGATGCCTAGTGTAAGATAACCCAAATTGCGTGAATCAATTTATAAGCAACACAAAGGATTCCAATACTAAATCAAGTTATATATAACATGCAACTCCAATCTTATAAAATTGAAGCAATATGAACCCTAATTACGTGAACGACAAATAATGGAAAATAACCTATTATCACTAGATGTTACTCACTAGTAATAACAAGGAAGCAACTTAGAAGATCTTGATATTACTCACAAGATATTCCAAACCTCACTTGCCACAATTTACTAGAAATTGAGAAGAGTGTATGTATTAGCAAGAGGACTCCTCACTCTCACGGTAACAAGAAGTGTTTGTTCAAAATGTCAAAAAGTCTCCTATAAACCCTAGTTAGCAAGTATTTATACTTGGTCCAATTAGGGTAAAATGTTTAAAAAATTACACATGCCACTAAGTGGCCGATTCTACAACAAATTATAAGTCCCAAAAATGAACAAAAATGGTCGGTTCAATGACGCATACAAGTGCAAAAGATGATCTTCAAATGGCCCGTTCCTCAAGTCAAGTGGACACATTGTGGACCATTAAATGTGAGTCTAAGAATGTCCCCAATTTGATCCTTAGCATGTTTCTATTCGCTATCCTGTAGAACCGATAAATGTACCTATCAGAATGCACAACAATTATGTGATACAAAAGTATATACTAAATTAACATCCTCAGGGTTTAGTTGTTCATGGAGGATCCTCATAACTAGATTTTGTAAACCTTTAGCTTGGGCTCTAGTGATTGGTCTTGTGGGAATCTAATTCTTATCATCAAGGATGCCTATAATTGATGAGAAATTTTCTGGCATCATCTATACTTTCAGAACTAGATTTGGCTGATGGTCCAAATTGCTTATATTTTTATTTTATATCTTTTACTCTAATAAATATTTGAGAAATAATCTTATAGGTACAATAATAATTCTCTATGGGATGCCAATATGTCCTACATTAGTTAATGGACACGGGACACTTTCAGATTAACAATCAAAGACTCGCTGCGATTGTTTCCATTCCGAAGCATTGGCTCATGAAGACTTATGATATTTTTGTACTTTGTAATTGTTCTATGGACTATTTTCTATTGTATTTTTCTTTTGGAACACTTTCATTTTTATTATAATTTCCATTAAGACCGGCCACCTTAAAAGTGGCAAACTTGTAATTTTTGACCATTTTCTAATCCTAGGAGTAGCAAGTATAAATACTTGCTTATAGTAGGGTTTGAGGAGGCCAAAATTTTTCAGATTTGAATATCACATTTCGTGAGAGAGCTTAGGATTTCCTTAGTTCAATTTCTCTTATCAATTTCAATTTCAATTTCCAAGAGTTGAAATTATGACGAGTGCAACAAAGGGCAATTGCGAGTAATATCAATTCCTTCTTTATTGTTTTTCCTTATCATCACCAGTGAGTCATATCTAGGGTTGATTTGGATTTTCTTGGTCAGATTTTTTATTGCAATTGTGATCAAATATCTTGTTATGAAATTCATTGTTTTAGTACTTGATATCATCATCAATATTAGAATCAATTGTCACGTAAATTGTACTTGTTGGGAGAGGATAAAATCACGGTTTTGGATCTTTTCTTCTTCATATATTTCACGTGGAATTCACTTGCATTTGTTGTTATTTGGTGAGGTTTAACCTTGTTTGATTGTTGATTGCATCTTGGACCTTTGGATTTCATCAAAATTCAAATAGGGTTCACGTAAATTCCATTCTAATTGAACCAGTTTATGTTTGAGAGTTGGTTTGTTTCTTTCATTCATTTGCATGTGCTTGGGCTTGGTTTTGAGCACATCAAGAATTAAACATGTAGCCAGGAGAGGTGGGTCTAGTGTAACCTATTATAACCTACCTTATGTCCTACAAGCACGATAAATGCTTTCTTTTATAGACTTGAAGCATCAACAGTGGTATGTTAGACATCAAATAAAACCACTTGGTTAACCACATTATTTCAACTAGAATATATTTGCTCAAGGTAGTTTTAAAGAGTTTTTAAGGCAGTTGATTAGCTTTAGTGGATGGGATCAATTGTTTTCTATCCAGGAGCTGATATATAAGGAACTTCCATTAGAGTTCCTCTCTACTTTCAAATTGGTTAGAGAGCATATAGCACATAGGGTAAGGAATAGTATCTTTCTATGTAAATGATTGAGTATATTAATTGTCTTTTGAAAATTTTACCATGCACATGGGCTTCTATGATAGAGATTATGTTAGAATGCAAGATTTTGCAGAGCTTTTGGTGTTATTACCTAAGGCTTTAAGTGCAGCGATTGTTTGGAAGGGGTTTACCAATGATGCCAATTATAATCCAAAGATGACCAAGGCTTTTACCTTGAGAGATCTAGCCCTTAAAACAGTGCATTAACCATTGGCCTAGAGTTTATCCAATAATGGCAATAGTTTTGGTGTAGTTACATTAATCGACATGAACTATTTACATAGTATAGTTGAATGCAGGCCTATAAATCTAGTAGTCTAGTTAGCTTTTTACCTATGCCATCAAGTGCAAGATGCTTAGGTTGGTTTTGTATGTGCAGGTCATTACATAACTAGATTGGTGAAGAATTTAGGCATATTTGATAGATTGCATACCATGTAAAAGATATATGATACAAAACCAATGCCCTTAGAATTTGTGCAAGTAATGAGTCTAACCATATGGGGTGCTTAGAGTAGATGAGGAGGAGACAATAGAGGAAGATGAGATACCACTAGCCCTACCAATAGCTCTACAACATCAAGATATCCCCTCTACTTCTACATATTGAATAGGTTTGTCTGAGATTGCTAAGATTTATACATAACTATGTCATTTGTGCAGGGTATAGAAAAGATTGGAGGCAAGTATAGAGTTGTTTCTCCATGCTCAAGGACTTTAGATGCTTTCTTTTAAGGACTTGACTAAAGAAGAAGAAGAGGCAAAGGACGACGATGCTAATGATGGTGAATGATATTATTTCCTTTGTTTGATTTTGAATATCATGTATTTTGACAAAACTTTATCTAATTACTAGTTCTTAGGTTATTTTGTATCGCATTAGTTGGACTTACTACATAAAGTATAGGTTGACACATTTTTGTTTGTTTTCTTTTCTTTTCTTTTCTTATTATTTTTTTTCCTTTGATCTTCTTACCCTTTTTCTTTCTTTTCTTGCTTTATGAAGAATGTGCACAATGCATTAGCAAACAAGAAATTCACAAAGATAAATCTATAATAGAAAATTTTCATAAAACCAGTAAAGTTTCAATTTTCTTTACTTTTTCCCTTTTTTTTTTGTTTTAAGTATGTACATTGAGAACAATGTACATCTTTAAGTGTGGGGAAGTAGTAGAATGATATATTAGATATTGGTTTTGCATAAAAGCATAAATTGTTTTTTGAATATATCCTTACATTTTGGATTTTTTCAATTTGTTGATTTTACATAAAATTTAATTAAGTATCATTGCATATCAAAATCAATTTGCATTGAAAGTTAAAAAGTAGCTTTTTAGGATATATATTTTTTTTTGTATAGCTTTACTTGATTATTTATAACCTTTTTACATTTTGCTTAAGCTGATCAATGAAATCTGTGTAAGGTTTAGTTTCTTCTATTTAAGCTTAGATTTGAGACTTGGAATTAGGAGGAATATTGTTGGTTAGGAAATAGTTGTTTGTATTTTTAAGTTTACTTTAGTGTATACTCATTCCTTAGAAATTTTTGAGATCACAATAATCTTTAGTAAATGAACAAATGATGTTTATCTCTTGAAAGTTCCCAAAAAAATCAATTAAGTTGAAGGTTAAATAATTAATTAAATTGTGATTGAAATGAGAAAAAAAATGAATGAAGTTTAGTAATGAGCCTCATTGATTTAAGCAAGTAAGCTTAAGAGGTGCCTCATAGGGGATAATACCTATTGACTTGAGTGATGAGCTTGGGATCATTGGTTGCAAACTTGTTAAATGAGTCAAGAGAAAAGTTAAAGAAAGCTAAAATTAATTAATTAATTAAGGTGGTGAATGGCTCAAAGGGAAATCTTAAAACCTAGTAGCTTAAGGTTGTTTAGCATGAGACTTACTGACTGATGGATCACTTTAAAAATTAAGAAGAAGAAGAAGAAGAAGAAGAGTAAGTCTTCCAACAAAAATTAAAACTAAAGAAATAATTAAGGGTCGAGTTGATGTAACATGCATTTACTTTAAATTATTTTCTTTATAGAAATGGAAGAAGGGAGTGTATACATTTTAGCTGAATGTACAAAGTATGGATCACTCTCTTCTTGTTAGTTGATGTTAATCTTGATTTTGATTTTGTGAGTCTTTGTTCAAATGATGTGGTTAACTTCACTTTACATTGATTAGTTATTGAATTCTAGTACACTAGTATTAGATTAAGTGTTTTAAGTGCATTAGTATATGGTTGAGTAAGGCTATTTGAAGATAAAAGTTATTAGGATTTGAATTTTTGAATTTCTGAATGTAAGTTAATGAAATAGTATGAACTCTTGAACTTTGAGTAGATTGTATGCAATGAATAGTTAGTTTTCTATGTAAAAGATGTGTTTAAGGAAATTGTTGTCCTTGAGAGTTTTATATGATTGATTTATTTTGCTTGAGGTTAAACAAAAGCTTAAGTGTGGGAAAATTTGATAGAGCTCAATTAAACCTATTTTATTAGGTGATTTTTATAATGTTTTATGAAATAAATGGATATTTTAATCAATTATTATGCTTAATTGGATTAAAATTTGATTTTTAAGGGAAAAGGAGTTAATTTGAAGTAAAAGGAAGGAATTCGACCAAGTTTCATGCGATTTGTAGCTAAAATAAAAAAGTTATGAAGTTTGGAAGAAGATTACGTCTAAGATCGTTGCTGTGAACTTTAACTGTGATTTTATAAGAAAGGAATAAGCGAAGATGAGAGGTTCATGGTTAGGATCATGACCATGATCCTGCTCGTGAACTTGTAGAGTTTGCTAAAATATGCATTTCAAAGCTGAATGGATCATGGTTAAATTCACTTTAGTTGTGATTTTATAAGAAAGGAATAAGTAAAGATGAGAGGTTTATGGTCAAGATCATGTAGAAAGATGCATTTTGAAGTTGGAAGGATCATGGTTAACTTCACAACCGTGCTTACGGCCATGATCATGCCTAACTTTTGGAATTTCCACTTCTCTATTTAAAGAATTTAAAGACAAGAAAGAGGAAAGCTTTGTCATTCTTTGAGAGGCGACTTAGGGTTTTCAGAAATAGTGTTACGAGATTGGAAACTAGAGTGCAAGGGTTTTTTTTTTTCATCATGTTTTGTTTTGTTTTGATTGTTAATCTTTCAATCATGATAGTAGTGTAAATTCTTTTTATATCAAGACTTATGTAACCTTAGGATTGCTATGTGACCTTATTTTTATTTAAGTTCAATGAAATCTTTATTCTTGCGATTTAATTATGTGTGATTTATTATAGTTGAATTGATATTTCTAATCTATTGATTTAATTATTTGATATTATGCATATAGGTTGAGATTTCATATGTGTAATTAGATTTGTATAATTGAAATGAGTTGCACATACTCCTAGAAATAAGATGACCTAAAAGTTTTGGATTAGAGTCAAATCTAATAGTAGAATTCATCGAACAATAATATAACTTGAATGGTTTTAATTAGTAAGAAATTTCAATTAATCAACCAAGAGTTAGGAATTAATAAACACAAGAAAGTTATTGATTTAAGTCAGAAATTCACACAATCCATTGAATTTAAATGAGACTAATGAAATAGATTATGCAAATATCCTAGGAAAATCAATGTGAACATTATGGTTTTATATTTTTTATATGTTTTAATTACAGTTAGTTGTAGTATAGTTTAATAATTTAATTTAGTTTTAGTTTATTAATTTTTAATTTCTAAACTTTAGTTTATAGGTTAGATAATAAAGGAAAAAGGGGGGCGTACTAGTAATTAATTCATCTCTGTAGGTTCGACTTGATCTCACTAGTATATATTACATATACGACGTAGTGCACTTACTATTATAAATATACTTTGTTTTAAAGTAGAGACTAGGTTTACACATATCATAATTCATGTTACATTTTCATAGTTTGAAAAGCAATGACTCTTTCTAAATAATACAATATTTCACATACACGAGAAAAAATTATTAATAGTCATATTTGTGAGGTGTAACTTTTTATTAGTAATTCCTTTTGGGTAATTATAAAATTTTATTTTCATTAATTTATATTTTTACATTACTTATATCTTTTGGTTATTGACTATTTTTTTTTTCCTTTTCCTTCTTATTATGTGCATAATGGACATACTTAATGCAAAGGCAATACATATAGAGAGTTGTAACTTTTCATTACTTAATACAATTTATAATTGGTAAATTAAAGGCAATTTTTTTATAGTATATGTAAATGAATATAAATGTCTTTTTACAAATAAATAATAATAAGCAAAATTATTCTACATATAAGATTCCATTTTTTTTCTTTTGCAACATTTAATTGTTAATAACTTTTGGTCAAAGACATTTTGTTTATTGATAGTAATAATGGCTTTTCAAGTATTAAGAGAAATATCCTTTGCACAAATATATATATATATATATATATATATATATAAATAGGTTGCGAACTTTGCATGAAGGGTCGCAACCTTTATGTAATTTAATAAGATATAATTTTAATACATGATCTTACATTTTCAAAATTTGAAGAGTTGTAACTCTTTTTTAATGGCATTATGTTTGATATAAATATGTAAGAAGAATTATTAATAGTCATATTAAACCAACAAATAATATATCTATTAATATAATTAAATTTCAAACTACAATTATAACAATATATGAATATAGATTGTTAAAAATGTTGGTTATAATAATTTTTTAAAGTACATATGTTATTTTTTTTGAAATTATATATATATTTGAACGTGTAACCTACCTACTTTATCAAGAAATCGGGCTATAATTGAATCCGCTGTTTCTATACCATTTTCTGAATAAAATTCGTAAACTGATGTTTCAACTAGTTGGCAACTATGTAAAACTTTACAATGGAAATCATTGTGATTAGATGTGAACGCAATTTAATAATAATAAAAAAAGAAGCTAACGTGTATAATATATGAAAAATTATGTCTTAATTGAACTAAAATTGGCATCGCACTTTCAATTCGGATCAAGCTGCAAAAGGAAATCAAACTGATTTATTGCTGGAAAGCATTGCATCATGTTAGTCTTGGGTTATTATTTGATACACAATGGGTACCAAAAACGTTGTTCCACGTATATCATATATACAAGTTTATATAATTTATAGCAAGGGCACATACGCAACTTTAACAATGGCGAAATAAGCTATTGCTGTGGTATTGCATTATGTGTACTATGCAAATATCGAAATAGAAAATAATTATTGAAAAGAAAAAGGGGCATTTAGCCTAAATTTCCATTTCTCGACACGACCATCACAAAGTTAACTGACAAATTGTCAGGCGCAAAACGTGTCCATGACCCTGCCATTGTGGACTTAACAAAAGCATCTGCTCATTGTCACTGTTCTCTACCACCGCACATGGGATGAACCAACAGTAAAATGAAACTATAACTTTAATGCATTTATTCTCAATCAATGCCCCACCTATTTGTTGGGGAGACCAATCGCTCGTGTTTCCTCTACCTTCATTTACTTCCTTCCTTCCTTCCTTCCTTCCTTCCCTCCCTAGCATTTATTGTATACACAAAATTTTCATTTCAGAGATCGGATTTAGTCGATAAAGCAACGAATTTCATTTATTATATACAACAATTTTTTTCATTTATCATCAACAGCAACAAAGTTCTTTTATCTATGACTAATAAAGCATTTGCGTAAATGTTTAGGGTTTTTTGTTTTTTTTGTTTTTTCCCCTCCCATGAAAACCCCAGTCCAAAATCGAAGCGCCTACAACATATATATTTATGTTTAATTCATGGTTAGTATCTAAATTTTATGGTTTTTTTTTTCATATTGTACTACATATTTGAAATATCAAAATATTATATTTGTTCAATTCTTTTTTTTTTTTTTTACCATCACTTTTTTCTTTATGAGCCATATTCGCATAAGGAACAAATGAGCAATTCACGGGTGAACTCTTGGATTAAAAAGACCTTAATTGCCATATAGGACATAGCAAATCATTTGTTTATTGTTAAAATGTATATTCTAAATTATAAATTCCAATCTAAATTTACCAAAATAAAAAATGAAAATCCTAAGGCAACAAGGCTATTGTACATGATTGGTCATCCTTGGGTTGGTTGCTCATGACCATTTAGGTGGATTTGGCAACCCTTCCAACTAGTTGTGGCAACTAAGCTTCTCAAGGGTGGTTAACCAGGCTTAGAGAAAGGCAGTAGTGTTTTACAAACTTTTAGTACTGCATTGTTTACCATTGTATGCAGTAGTGTAAGGTTTTTACATGTTATTTTATTTTTTTTATATTTTTAATTGCCCCTTGACAAAGTTAGTTATGTCATACACCCATTATTAAAGTGGGTAGCACAAGGTGGGTTGATGCATGAAACCCTAGGTATATTAAACCTAGAACCCCGACGACATTATTTGAATCGATTACCCCGAGGACCATCTTGAACAAGTATTGCGTAATTAGACTCTAATTACACATGTTGACTAAAACCTAAATTATCAAAAGGGTTTCCAAGTAATTCGGTTAAGAATTCCTATAAAAGAGTTCTTTTGCAAAAGAACAAAAAGGGGTTTTCAATGATAATTGTGTTTTCTCAATTCCATTGATAAGATGATTTATGGCTAGCCCCTTACACGGCTTTATATAGTGTACATACAACAATATGAAAAACCTAAGTTTCCTAATCTATTTGTTTCCTTATTCTCATGTAACCGAATAGGAAACTAAATAATATAAATTACAAACCAAACAAATAAAACAAAAACATAACAAATAACAAAACTGAATGTGTTTCTCCCTTTTCGGTTCAATAAAATTAATTTATTCTAAGGCCTCTAAATCATTGCATCCCTCCATCGAAACATGAATCAAGTTGATAAGTGTTGGTTCTCCTTTAGTGTAACTTGATTCCTTAGCTTATAGGTTCATTACTAATCCTTGTAGAGCTTCGTTCATCCTATTAACTCTAGCTTAGGTCGTCAGGCCTCCAATACCATGTAATGGATCATGGGATTTTGGTTCCTTCCTTTTAGATGCTAACTGATCCTCATCATTCCCTCCTTCCTCGAAAAGATTCGTCCTCGAATCACCTGCATTATAAGGAGTAAAATCAGAAAAATTAAAAGTTGTGCTTACATTACGATAGTGATTTGACAAGTCAATCTTGTAAGCGTTGTCATTGATGCGCTCCACTTCTTAGAAAGGTCTATCTCCCTTAGGATGCAATTTAGACTTCCGCTGCTCCACAAATCCTTTTGTTCTTAAATGCACCTAAATCCCTTCTCCTGGATGAAAAATGGTCCTGACATGTCCCTTTGGCTACTTTCGGATCACCTCCAATTTCCTCGCATCCATGGCTATCCCATTTGTACCTGTAACAAAGCCATAAGAAAACACCATGCTAGGTAACGAAAGGTTAGTGTCAGTATAAGTAAAATAAACATCCTTGTATATAAGTACAAGTAGTTGTTTCCTTGCCAACAATGTACTCTTACACTCACTTTTTCTTACAATTTTCTCTCCTCTCAGTGTTTCAGACTCTCTTCCCTCATAACTCACTAGTGTTTGTTTCTCACTCTTCTTCTTTTTCTTATCCTTCTCTCGCACACTCTCATGTTTCTCTTTGAATTATTTTGCCATCCTCACTTGGTCCTCATAAGCTTTCCATGGTTTCTATGGTGTGAGAACCACTTTCCTTTTGTTTAATACAAAGGAATATTAATTCTTGTACTCATCATATGTAATCTTCTTGTCAAATTGCTAGGGTCGCCCTAACAGTATGTGGCTAGCTTGCATAGGTACCATGTCACACATAACCTCATCCTTGTAGCTTCTTAAGGAAAAGGCTATAAGAACCTACTTGGTCACCTTAACCTCCCTACATTCATTCAACCATTGTAATCGATATGGTCTCGAATGTTTCACAGCTTTCAACTGCATCTTTTTTACTAGCAAGGTGCTAGCAACATTAGTGCAGCTGCCACTATCGATTATCAAGCTACAAACTCTAGCCTGCACATGACACCGTGTATGAAAAATATGTTCAAGCTGGATCCCCACACGATCCTCCTAAGGTTATACACTAAGTACTCTTCTCGTGACATACAACTCGCCACTTACGGGTCCCTCTAAGTCAACATCCTTATACTCTGTGATGGTGACTCTTCCTCCTCCTCAAAGCTCACACTCTCTACATCCCCATTGTCATAGATAATCACAGCTCTCTGATTTGGACATTAGGATGCAATATGTCTAAACCCCTAACACCTAAAACACTTAATATCTCTAGTCTTGGAAGGGGCTTTAGGGTCAGTTTTTCCCTTAGGTGCAGCAACTAGATTTATAACCTTCATGTCCTCCTTAGGCTTTGAATCGATAGAGTTCCTCTTCCAAGTAGACTTCTATGGAGATTTGGAAGTCGAACCAATCCTCTACTCACTCCTATATTTTAATTGCTGCTCTACTTTAATGGCTCTGTGCAGTAGTTTTTCCATATCCAAATAATGATGTAGATCCACTATATCAACTATTTCCCTATTCAACCTATTGATGAATCTAGACATAGTGGCCTCATCCTCCTCCTCAACTCTAGCCCTAATCAAGGCTATCTCCAACTCCTTGTAATAATCCTCTACACTTTTGGTTCCTGTGTTAAGCTTTGGACTTTCTTAAGTAAGTCCCTATGGTAGTGACTAGGAATAAACCGTTTTTGCATTATGGTTTTCATCTCATCCTAAGTGCTAACAGTCTCTCCATACCTACGCCTATTACGCACTAACTGATCTTTCCATACATTAGCGTAATCTGAAAACTCTATTGCAGCCAATTTTATCTTTTTCTCCTCAATGTAGTCATGGAATTCAAACCATGATCCCCCACTCTAAATATAACTCCAGATCATTCTTTCCCTGAAATGTTGGGATTTTCAACTTGATACTTCCTAGATTACTATCACGCCTCTAAGTACTTCCTCTGTCCCTAATGTGTTGATAATCTCCAAAATCAGACTCCTCACCTTCCTCTATCCTAACTCCTCCCCTATTTAGTCTACTTACTCCTTGCTTGATAGTGGTACTGCTAGACGGTTCCTTACTCCTCTCCATCCTATCCATTCTTTCATGGATTTGCTCAAGTTCACCCATCAAGATTCTCTTCAAATCCCCCATCAACTCCTCAAACATCACCCTATTTTCACCTCCATTTGTGTTTCATCCCGACAAAATTCTATTCTTAACAAGAAATTAATATCACAAGTAATAAATATGTTCCTCAAAATTCACTCGTGTATTGCGCTCAAGTAGTATTACTCTCACAATTCACTCATGTATATCTCTCTCAATTATGTCCTCACCACTCGCTTTTATAATCCTTTGTTAGGAACTCAGATTAGAACTACTGAACACAAATCACTAGGTCGCACTAATGATCACTAGTTGATTCCAAGTCACGGTGCAATGAGAATTCTAATAGATATGAGCAATCTCTTACTACTAACTTCGGAACAAGTCAAGACAATTCCTTAGCAAGCAATTCAATGGATAGACAAATTTGCACCAATTCTACAAGAATTATGGAATGTAATTTCGGATACAAGATTTAGAAAGACAAGATACAAGTTGTGGTTGGAATTGGAAAGTGAATTTGGCAATTGAATTGTAACTTGCCAAAACAAGAATTTTTCTTTTAGGAGATTTTGGTTCTTCATTTTTTTTTTTATGTTTGCAACTGAATTGAATTTCTTTTCTTTTTTTTTGTACGTATGCCTTTCAATATGAACTATGAATTGAACAACAATGGAATGTTCAAAGACTACCTAAAAAAAACCTAGATGCCATTGGTCTCCAAGGGATTTTTAGTGATCGAACAAGATTGTTTTTTTTTTTATACGAATTTCCAGATGTGAGTATGAAAAATAACAACAGACGAATAATGAAAAAGGGATAGAATTTACTTTATTCTAGAAGCGAAGCTCTGATACTAAATGATGTGTGAAACCCTAGGTATATTAAACCTAGAACCCCGACGATGCTATTTGAATCAATTACCCCGAGGACCGTCTCGAACAAGTATTGAGTAATTAGACCCCAATCACACCCGTTAACTAAAACCTAAGTTATCAAAAGGGTTTCCAAGCAATTCAGTTAAGAATTCCTATGGAAGAGTTCTTTTGCAAAAGAACAAAAAGGGGTTTTCGTACTCTCATGAAAATTATGTTTTCTCAATTCAATTAATAAGATGTTTTATGGCCGGCTCCTTACACAACTTTATATACTGTACATACAACAATATGAAAAACCTAAGTTGCCTAATCTATTTGTTTCCTTATTCTCAAGTAACCGAATAAGCAACTAAATAATATAAATTACAAACCAAACAAATAAAATAAAAACATAACGAATAACAAAACTGAATGTGTTTCTCCCTTTTCGGTTCAATAAAATTAATTTATTCTAAGGCTTTTAAATCATTACATCCCTCCATCAAAACGTGAATCAAGTTGATAAGTGTTGGTTCTCCTTTAGTGTAACTTGATTCCTTAGCTTGTAGGCCTATGACTAATGCTTGTAGAGCTTCGTTCATCCTCTTAGCTCTAGCTCGGGTCATCGAGTCTCTAATACTATGTAATAGATCA
This sequence comes from Laguncularia racemosa, assembly GCA_037954665.1. NCBI lineage: Eukaryota > Viridiplantae > Streptophyta > Magnoliopsida > Myrtales > Combretaceae > Laguncularia > Laguncularia racemosa. Next base: position 783,722 of record JBBMOL010000252.1, on the reverse strand, counting down.
TGGGATTTTGGTTCCTTCCTTTTAGATGCTAGCTAATCCTTATCATGGGTGGAGTTTTCCAAACTCTTAGTAGAGGGTTGCTTACTACCATATGCAGTTGTGTAAGGTCTTTACATGTTATTTGATTCTCTCTATGTTTTTTAACTACTCCTTAGCAAGATAGTTATGCCATCCCCCCATCATTAAAGTGGGTAATACAATCCATCTATAGTGGTGTGTAGTAACTTGTGTGCTAATAGTGACCAAAAAAGGTAGACCACTACCCAACCTTAATGGCTACCACAAGTTATTAGATGTTGACATAGGCAACAATATGTAGATGCTTCTTATTTTCAAGATTCTTTTTTATATTTCTTTTTAGTTTTAATATATTTATTTTATTCAACTAGGTTTACAACTGTATATGAGAGGTTCCAACTAGAGTGATCATGTAAGTATTGCATTACACGTGGTTTTAGAAAAGTGACATAGAGATGGCATGTAATGGAATGATTAGAAAAAGGATGATAGGAAGAGGAACAAGCAATCTTAGAGTTTCGAATACACAAGTGACAAATAAGAGAGTTAAGGGAACCTTAGACATTAGCCTTATAATACATAAGCAATTGAAATTATTCTTTGCTTAAACACTCATTTGATATTTTAGAGTAGGGGTTTTATAGTGAAACGTTTTTTTCTAATCTCTTGAGTTATGTCCAATGAGGAGGAGTGATTGAGTATTTATAAACTCTTGAGCCAATGATATCCATTAGATCACCTTAGTGATTAAGGGATGAGATAGAATATGTTCTTTTGAAGGTTATCTCAATGAACTTGCTAAGAGCTCAAGGCTAATAGCTTTTCGTATGAGTGCATGAACCTGCTTGAGAAAAGTTAGAGATAGATAGATTGATTTAATGATCACTACTGTTTCAAGCCCACCGAGTCAATTCTCACTAAATTATTCTAATAGATGAATCGGATTTACTAGGTCATGCCATTTAGCCTAATGAGTGAAGCCAAATAATTAATGAGCTTGGCCAACTATATCAATATATTAATTTTAGCCCTTTACGTTTTGCCCCTTAAGTAATGTTCTTCAAATAGAGTTGAAGGGGCTTGGGCATTTCATGTGTGAAGCCTTGAACTTGTCACTTGATTATTTACTATGCTGGCAAAGTTGACACTTCTTTTACTTGTTGATGAGTTAAAATAGAATGAATTGGTTTTTGTATCCCCTTCATGAAATTCACTTCATTGTGTGCTTCATGTTGCTTGTTATAGCGATCTTGTTGCCCGTAGGATGTTGATTGGCATTTGCAAAACAAATTCATAACTCAAAGCCTTTTGATTATTTCCCACTTTAGGTGAAGACATTTTCAACATTACTAATGAATATTTAGAACCTCAATAGAATGTCATAATTTAGCCATGCTCTCGATATATGCATCACATTAATATAAGTCTCTCAATCAAATTAAGGAAAAGTTTTATTATTTATTTATTAATTTTTTGAAAATAGAGTTGTCACTTAACCTAAGTTGGAAAAGTTTGAAATTAAGGTTTATAAGTGGTTAAACCCTAATTTCAATAACCAATTTATGGAAAAACCCATTTATAGAAGAAGACTTTCAAAACTAGAGAAAACCAAGTTTGGGAGCTATCTTATTTAAAACCTTTAGGTTTCCATATAATTTTTTTTTGAAAATTTGAAAGAGAGGCTTTTATAGATAATTCTCTTCCCCTTTTGAATTTTCCCTTAAAATGGCAAATAAGAAGATTTTGTTACAAAACTAAGGGTATGTTAGAATTCAAAATGAAAACAAACAAACAAACTAATAAATAACCACAACAAATAAATACAATAACTTCAAAGATTTTTCATTTTTTTTTCTTACAACAAATAGAAAGGAAGTTAGTCAAATAACAAAAACTAGCAAATTTTTTATTTTAAAATTTTGGAAAAATAATTTTTTTTATTTTTTTACGGTCGCTTTAGAATCAAATTGTCATAGTTCTTTTTTAGAAAACTTTACTTTATTGGTTATTTTTACCTAAAAAACATTGACTTTATGTTAGCCATTTTATCATTTCATAAAAAGAAATCTAGAACCTTAATTTTTGTCTCCATTTTTTTAGGGGGGAAAAAAACAAAAGAAACCTTAATTTTTTTTGGAAGAAAAAGGGCTAATCGAAGGCTTTATTCGAGGAAAAAAAATTAAGTGGCAAAACATTTAAAAAAAAATTGCATTCATGAATGTATATGGCAATCTAAGAATCAAAGCAAACATGTTAGGGATATTCAACATGTAACACATCGTTTGATAATCTCAAGCCATTCAAAGTCAAGAGTTCATACTTTATGCAAACTTTAAATAAAAAATTATAGGTCCTTTAATGGTAATTCTTGCAAAAAAAATCAAAAAGAAAAAACATTCAAAACAAATTGTAAAGAAATGAAAGCACAGAAACAAGCATAACAAAATAATAAGTACTTACTTAGTGTGTGTAAATTAAGAAAATCAATAATAGATGATGTGAGTGGCGATATTGGTTGGAAACTTCTAGAGCTAGTGGTTGAAAAATCTGAATCAATCTCAAGAACCAAGAACTTGATGGTACTCCAATTGAAATTTCCCAAATTCCTTAGGAACCAAGAACCCTAATTCCTTAAACTTTTGATTCACTTGCAAATCTTCAATGAAACCTACTATTAAGAGTTAGATTTTGCAATTAAAGTGCTTGGGAAGCATTCTCAAGGGTTAGTTTCAATCAATTTGATCAAAATTGGGGTGGTCTCTAGAGAGAACCTAGGGGTTTATAGGTTTATGGATTGCTTTGTGTTCTTGCTCCCTATTTATAGATGGATGGATTGAGCATGAATTTGGACATAAATCTTCAAAAAATTGGGTTAAATACATCACCTTTAAGCTATCTCATGCATAACATACGAATTTCCAATTTTGGTTCAATTTAAATGTAATTTTGATTTTACTTTAGCACAAGATTAGGAAATTGAGATTTGTAATCTCTTTTAGATTATGTCCTTACTAATTCCATACTCTGGAACGAATCAAATTCATATAAAATTGAATCTTAGTTGCCAAAATATCCTAGATTGCTCAATAAGTATAATATTTTTGTTTGTCCTTTTTAATATAATTTTTTTTAGTGAAATATTAGACTTGCCAATTCTATGTGATTAGTTACAAAACATTGCACCATATTTGACATTGAATTACTTGAAAAATTGGAGTTTGACTATCCCACTTTCCATTATCATTTCATTGAAGCTTGTGTAATTGGCAAGAGAAGAATTATAAGTCTAGTATACATATGTAATTTTTTTTTTCAAAAATAGCATAATTTGATAAATTACAAGCTTGGTTTTGTTCAGTTTTTAACTTAACTTGAAAGTTTATGTTCTCATAAAATGAGTAATTTAAGTATGATGGAGGTAACTTTTGAAACCATAATGAGCCTAAATTATCTAATTTTCATGACTTTGCAAATGAGTAAATGAAACCTAGTTTTAGAAAACTTAATTTATAATAAAAATGAATTTTTTTTCATCAAAGAAACTTTGATTCTATTACATATGCATATTTTGACTTCAAAGCATTTTTTTGACCTAAAAAAAATCCTATTGAAAAAAATTAGATGATGCATCCATACGCTAACTATCTAAGGCAAAAATAGTGCTTATATGAGTTGACTATGATAATAGTGGAATGAGACTAGTATTGAAGCAAAACAAAAAATGAGGTTAAACTTGTGAAAAAGTGGTACCAAACTAATTACTTGTTTGCTCTTTACACTTACAAAATGAAGAGTATTGACGATTGGATAACAAGCTTTGAATGCCTATTCACTTGCAAGGAATGACCATTCCCCCTTTACTCCTTAAAGGAGTTTAATTACGTTGTTTACTTTTCGAAATTGCAATTCCTTAGAAATTGCAAATTTTAAAAATTACGAATTCCCATTCTTTCCTTTAGCTTAAGAATTGCAATTTGAAAGAAAAAAGACCCTCACTATCACTTATCTTCTTCTTCCTCTCCAACATAACACCACCACAAGACCTACTAAACATAGAGACACTATCATCATTAGCCCACCATTGTCACTTACCACCACAATCACTCTTCCACTACCATCACTCACCTAACATAGAGACATCATTGTCACCCACTTACCACTGTCACTCACCACTATCCTCACCTACCCACCACTATTTACCACCACCACCCACCATAGGTAAAAGAGAGAAAGCGAAGGAGTGGTGAGGAATGAGAGGGATAGAGAGAGAATGGCATGAAAGAGAGAGAAAGAAAAAGAGAGGTGAGAGATAAGAGGGATAGAGAGAGTGGTAGAGAGAATGGCAATGAAAAAGAGAGCGAGCAAAAAAGGGTGAGGGATGAGAGGGATAGAGAGAGAATGGGTGAGATAAAATGAATGCCTAAGGAAGAAGATGAAGGGTAATATGGTCTTTTAAGTTCTATTACAGGTTTATTCCCTATTACCCATTATATTCAACTGAATAATGTAATAGCCATTCTCCCTTATTCCATTCTACATTAATTACAATTCCATTACCCCTCCTATTTCATTAAGCAAAGTGAATGGGTTATTATTATTTTTTTTCAAAATTTTATCATACGTCACCACCTTCAAAATTTTACCTTACTACTATATTAGATAAATGACATTTATTCAAAATTTTAATGTAAATCACCATCTTAGATAGATGGAAATTTTCAAAATTTTATCTTGAGCGATCATCTTAGGTGGATAGATTTTCTTTTTCTTTTTCTTTTTCCTTTTTTTTAAAATTTTTTTTCTTAAATTAGCATCTTAGATAGATGAAATTTTCAAAATTTTATCTTGAACTATCTCGAATGGTATATATATATATATATATATTTTAAATCACCATTTTGTATGGATAGATTTTTTCCTTTTTTTTTTTTAAATTTACCTTAAATCACCATTTTGGATATATAATGTTTTTTTTTTCAAGTTAGCAAATTTTATCACCATCTTGGATTGATGGATGTTTTCAAATTTTATCTTGTACCACCATCTTAGATGGACCTACTTTCTAAATTTTATCTTGAATCATCTTGGATTGATTGACTGTTCCAAATTTCATCATCCTCTTAGATGGATGGATTTTTTTTTAGCATGAAACATTGAAGTTTAACAACTAGGATGGCTAGGTTAAATACTAAAGCAACTTATGGAGCTATTAGGGCACAAGTGAACCTAGACTTGAAAAAACTATTCAAAATTTTGAACAAAAATTATCCACGAAAAAAAATTACTCTTTAATAATTGCAACTTAGGCAAATGTAATTTAGTTAATCCTTTTCTCTTGACTAATGTCCTTATCCTCTTATTTGCTCATTGTGGGATAATTCTAGATAGGATTTAGTTTTGAAAACACTTCTTAAATAGGCTCAATGAGGTTTGTAAGGGATACATGGGTTTAGAATAGAGAAATAGATGCCTAACATCATGTTCACCACCTATCAAATTTAAGATAGATCTCCATAAGGAATGAATCAAAACACCTCAAATTAATGATGTTCAACTCTTAAGTGATTAAAGGTTAGTGCTTGGGATGTGATTTATCTCTTTTCATCCTAAACCTTTTAAACAAATGAGACATCGTTTTGAAATTCAATGTTTCAATGATACTTCACTCGTTTTTAGTTGCCTTTCAAAATACCCTACTAGTGGAGTACTTATCAAAAACTTGCCCCTATTATTTGAAGTCAATAACTCTGAAAAAGAATAAATAAATTTTTTTTTTTAAAGTTACGTATCTTCAAAACACTCCTGGAAGATATCTACCCCTTACAAGGTTTCAAAAATTAATTTAGGGTATGTTGAGGTAAAGTAGGGTTGTGAAGGCAATGCCTTTATGGTATGGTGCAGATGTAATTTTGCATATATATCAATATAGTATGTGTATATCTATGCACTACTTTTTTTTTTCTTTTTTTTCAACTAGGTTGTTGGATACTACTATTGAAGATAAATAAGAAAAGCTCTTGGATCCTCATCTTAAATGATGGTCTACATGTAGCTATGGCTTAGCACCCCCCCCCCCCCCCCCCCCCCCCCTTTTTTTTAGTGCATTATTTATGTTGCAACACTAATGGTCTAGCAAGTGGAGTTTGTCACTCTCTATAGTCAATCATAGGATTGAATCTCCTCACAAGCACTATACATATATCTCTTTTGCCTTTTCTTTTAATAGTATGCCTTTGATAGATGCTTTCTTGTCACACTTATTTTAGAGAAGAAAAATCATGCATTACATTTAGTCTTTTCTTGAAGGTTTAGCTATAGCAAGTAAATTCTCTTTCACTCTATTTTTTTATTTTTTATTTTTATAGTAGACTTCAACTCCAAGCTTCAAGTTTACTTTTCTTAATTTCATTTTATTACCTTCCTTTATTTTCTTCCTCTCAAATATGTAGCTTCTCCTTCCCTTCTTTACATTGTATAATAATTTTTTTGTTTCCTCTTTAGTTTGATCCTTGTGAATCATTCCAAAATTTTACTTTGAAATAACCAAGAACTATAACCTCTCCATTTTATGTCAAGTCATATTGAAAAAGAAAAAAGAAAAGAAAAATCAAATCTTTCCCTTTTCTCGTAACCCTCCTACTAACTTGCTATGTTTTAAACCATGAGCTTTGTTTAGAAATAGGAATGTTTAGCATATGTAACATAAGTAAAATAAAAATAAGGGTAAGAAAAATAATAAGGCTTTAAGAATGGGGGTATTTTAATCATTTTATAGTCAGAATATTTAAACTCCTATTTGACCTATTTGCCTACTCCTTTTCATTCTATGTAGTTGATATCTTAGGAATGTATACAAGTACATTGTGTAACTTAATGAAACTTTACAAGATTGGCACATTTCCATTGGGTAAAGGTCTTGATTATTACCATAAGATTGTTTCGATCGTAATTTCCTATGCTAAATACTTTAGCGTGTTGGGAAGACTTCATGCACAATACACATAGTAAGGTATACGACCTTCTACATGACTATATTCCTTCCTAAATTTTCTACACAGCTATATACATGGCCATGTTATTTTAGAATACTACTATATTACTTCTATTTCATTCTTTCTTCAATTTAAACTAGTTTTGCCTACAATAACACAATGGGGAAGGGAAATATGCAACTAGTACACAATTAGCAACTTAGTGGACTTAGGTTAAGTCATAAGATAGTATTAAACTTAATCTTTGATAGTCAATAAATTTTTACACCTTTGATAGTTACACAAAAGCTAACCTTGTGACTGTTCTTCTAAGTATGTATTTACCTTATTTGTTGCTTGTACTTGATAGTATAGTTGCTAAATGAAATGAAATGATATTGGACCTAAATGTGAATATCGCTTGTGCTTAGCTCGGCTTAGGGGCTTGTAGTGATAGATTCCTCAAGGGTACCTTGATGATCAGTATGTGATTTTGTTTCTAATGGAGTCGTGTACTGAAATGATCTAGAGTAAATTTAAGAAGTAGATGGGGCTCATAGTGGTAGTTCCCAACCTATGATTTACTTTATTATATAATATATATGATGTGGCGAGCTCATGAGTACTCTTATGATGGTTAATGGCCAATATAAAGAAAATAAATGGTTGTTTTTAATATTAATGTTATATTCTTATGTGTGTGTGTATATGTTATGATTTAGATAACACATGCATGTGGTTGTGTTACTTATGTAATGGGCTTAGGCTCAACTCTTTTTTTTTTTTTTATCAATTATAAGTGAGTATGACGAATACACTAAGTATGATGAATGTAGAAATGTGTACTAATATTATTAGGATGAGAATGAGGGAGAATATTGTTATTATTATGGTGATGAATAATGAGAAAGTACTTGATAGACTATTGAATGAATTATAGATGTTTGAGTTTGGTAGCCTAGACTAGCAAAGGAGTTTAATTCCAAAGTTGATGATCTAGTGGAAGTAAGAATTGGATTTCAACAATTGAGAAGACTTTTGCTACATGTAAAGTTCTAGAGGATAGGAAGGTAGATTATGTAGCCTTCATGTTGAATGGATCAACTACTTATTGATGGGCTAGTGTCTCTAGAATGGTAGGAGTACCTATTAATCGGCAGTGGTTTAAGGAATTATTTTATTAAAAATGCTTCCCTAATAGTATTCGAGAAAAATGGAGGCAGCATACTATACATGCTAATAAGGTAACTGGTCATTGGAAGAGTATGAAGCAGAATTGAATTGTTTGGTCAAATTCTTGCATGAAACTAGTTGTGCTGATGATGCTTTTGGGGTTATGAGCTTTATGAGGGGCTTAGAGCCTAACCTCCAGCATGAGGTAGGTTCCTTTCAACTACCCACCTATATAGAGGTGGTGGACAAAGTGAAGTTTATGGAGTAGAGCAAGAAAAGAACAGAAAAGTAATTATCCGTAGGTTTAGAGTAATGTTAGGGAAGGGGCTAGCCCCTAGTGCTACTTATTCAAATAAAGAGAAGAGACTTGTTGTATAATAGGCCAGACCTATGGCCATTGCACTTAGGCTTATTTAGGCCAAACCTACACCACTTACCTTACATCCACCATTACTAATAGGACTAAAAAGGAGATGTCCTTAATGCATGGGATCACATGAATTAAGTCAATGCAATTGGCTAGAAGGAGCTTATTTCTCCTATGGTAAAACAGCACACACTAGCAAGAAATCCACTAAGAGGGCTATACCACATGCTTTTTGCTATAATTGCAAACAAAGAGGCCATCGATCTTTCGAGTGTAGTGCTACTATGAACTAGACTATTGCAGTGTCATAATAGATTACCTATTTGATCAGTTACATGGAGCTTAGATTTTCTCCAAAATAAACCTAAGATTGAGACATTACTAGTTAAGGATAAATGAAAAAGAAATTTAGATGACCACTTTTAGAGCCCGATATGGGCATTACAAATTTCTAGTAATGCCTTTTGGTTTGATAAACACTCTAGCTGTTTTCATGCAACTTATGAATAGAGTATTCAAAGATGTTTTGGACTAGTTTATGGTGGTGTTCATAGATAGTATACTCATCTATTTCATGAGTAAAGAGGATTATAAAGAACATTTGAGGTTAATTTTAGGGAGATTGTGGGAGAAGAGATTATATGCAAAATTCAGTAAGTATGAGTTTTGGCTAAAGTAGGTATCCTTTCTAGGACATGTGGTAAATAAAAATGGCATCTCAGTAGATCCTAGAATGATAAAAGTTGTGGTTGATTAGCTAAGTCCAAGGATAGTGACAGAGGTCAAAAGCTTTTTATGACTAGTTAGTTACTATAGGTGTTTTGTGGAATGGTTATTTCATTTAGCAACTCATTTGACCCAATTAACAAAGAAGAGAGTGAAATTCTTCTAGGATGATAAGTGTGAAAGTAGCTTTATGACATTAAAGGAGAAATTAGTATTAGCTTTGATGTTAGTGCTACCTAAAATAGGGGAAAATTTTGAGATTTTTAGTAGCATGTCAACTTAAGGGCTAGGATGTGTACTCATGTAGAATGGGAGAGTCATTGCATATACCTTTCATCAGTTGAAAAGAGGAATTACCCCATACACGACCTAGAGTTATCAATAGTGGTTTTAGCACTAAAATTATGGAGACACTACCTATTTGGTGAGAAGTGCAAAATCTTCACCAATCACAAAAGTTTGAAATACTTATCCACCTAAAAGGGGCTGAATATGAGGTAGAGAAGATGGATAGAGTTGATTAATGACTATGATGTGAAAATCCACTACCACCTTAAGAAGGTGAATGTTATAGCAGATGTCTCAATCGAAAAAAGCAAGGTAATATAGCTACTTTAATCACCTTACACAGATAGATACTAGAAACCATGCGCCAATTAGAGTTAGAGGTGTTAACATACGAGATTGGGACTAAATTGGCTAGATTATGCATTTAACCAACCTTTTATGATTGAATCGAAGTGGCATAGATGGGAGATGTTAGGATTTAAGAAATTAGGAACAAAGTAGAATGGGGTGAAACAATTGAGTTTAATGTAGATGCTGGAGGTTTAATGAAACATGGTATAAGGTTATGTGTATTGAATAATATTAAATTGAAGAAAGAAATTATGAAGAAAGCTCAATACTTAGAGTATACTATATATTATGAAGTGGGAGATAGTATAATTTGTATTTAGATGCTTGACATGTTAGCAGATTAGAATTGAGCACTAAAGGCTACCTGTTGGCTTACATCCACTTCTAATACTTGAATGGAAGTGGGAACATGTAACTACAAATTTCATCATAGCTCTTCTCAGGATTGAAGAAAAACATGATGCAATCTGAGTGATGGTGGATAGATTGACTAAGTCAATTCACTTCTTACCAATGAAGGAGGGGTATAAGTTAGAAATATTAACTTAATTATATATAAAGGAGATTATTAGGTTGCATAAAGTGCCAATCATTATAACTTTTGACAAGGATACATGGTCTGTCAATAGATTCTAGAAAAGCTTACTTGAGGCTTTAGGCACCAAATTGCCATTTAGCATTACATTCCATCCTTAGACAGATGGACAGTTTGAGAGGACTATACAATCCTGGAGGACTTTGATGAGAACCATGATGGGAGCCAAGCCAGAAGATGGAATGTGGATCCTCTTGAAGTGCCACCTGGACCTATCACAAGAACTCGAGCAAAACGATTCAAGGAAGCACTTAACGGGTTGATAAAGGATGTCCATGAAGTCGAAAAGGATTGGAGCAATCATGAAGCTGGAATGCATTGGAACAACCATGGGAATGCCTTTACTCTTGTACAAGTCATACCGGATACGGGGTGAAGAGGGCGTGTCTTTACAAGGCACAGCCGTGTAGGAGTCTGGAGGTTACACAGAATCATACACGGTCATATACACGGCTCAAAGGCACGGCCGTGTATGGTGTTAAGAATTTCCACAGAAAGATACACGACTAAAAGTACACGGTCGTGTATGTTGTCAAGATTTCCACAGAAAGATACACGACTAGAAGTACACGATCGTGTACATTGTCAAGATTTCCATAGAAAGATACACTACTAGAAGTACATGGTCGTGTACATCTCCAACGCCGATCGTGTACTTCTCCAACGCCGGCTCCAAGGCCACCAACCTTCATTCCCACGCTGCCGGCCTTCATGTCTTGTTTTGTTATTTTTACGCAACTTATTGAAGTGATGTCGTTTTGGGGCTTTATTGTTACGAATTGTAAACCCTAATATAAAGCTCCTAGGGTTTAGAACATATGGAAAATGGAACATACAACATTAAAGTTTGAAAAAAACTTTTGAGAGAATTCCTTTCTTGGTTCTTTAAAGAACTAATCTAGAACTTATCGAATTTTCTTCCGTGGCGTTCCTCCCGACTTATCAATCGGTCTTTCATCCCGATTGTGGCGTCTTCATATTATACCAAGGTTCTTGTCTCACTTATAGACAACGGGTCGCGGTTTCCACTTGAGTGTGTTTGGCATCTTAGGTAGCAATTCTGAACGTATTGGTATTGGGTTTCGTCACACGTTGATGTGGTTCGTATCGGTTAGAAATCCAAGCAAACCGATTTCGTATTAGACTTGTTGTGAGCATGTGCTTTCGGCTATGGAGGTAATTGGAAAGATTACCTACCTATAGTAGAGTTTGCATATAATAGCAACTATCCAGGTGACTCCATATGAAGCACTATATCGTAGAAAGTGCAAATCTCTCCTACATTAGGATGAGGCTGGTAAGAGACAAATAATAGGACAAAAGATAGTGTAAGAAGTTGTGGACAAAGTAAAATTGATAAGATAGAGGATTCTTTCTACTTAGAGTCACTAGAAAAACTATGTAGATAGAAGGCAATGCCCTTTAGAATTCTAGGTAGGAGATAAAGTACTGTTGAAGATTTCCCCAATTAAAGGAGTAATCAGTTTTAGTTTAAGGGAAAAATTGAACCTGAGGTATGTTAGTCGATTTAAAATTTTGGAAAGAATTGGCAATGTAGCTTATTGGTTAACACTACCACCAAGCTTAGAAGGGGCACGTAATGTGTTTCATGTATCTATGCTGAGGAAATTTGTGCTAAATCCAGTTCAAGTAATTGCTATGGAACCTTTAAATATACAACTAGATTTTATCCTCTATTTGGACCTATGACAATTATGGACACCAAAGAACAAGTAATGAGGAGAAGAGTTATTCTCTATGTTAAAGTATTATGAACTAATCAAATAGAACATGAAGCAACTTGAGAACTAGAGAGAGAAATGCTAAGGAATAATTTGAAGATTTTCCCAACTACTAAGCTAACACCTAGTGACATAGAGATGAATAGATTGGAAAATGGTGTGCTAGGGCTCTAGGCTAGTTAGAATATTCCAAGATGGATTAACCCAAGCTGTTTGAGCCTTAGGGATGGGTTATCTTCACATCCTAAAATAAATTGTTTGTTGGTTCTTTGACTTAAACAATAGCAAGAGAGTTGTAGCAACTCAATGGATGGTGTGTAACATATATTTGTATAAAAGACACCACCTCCTCGGCTTGTTGTATGGACAAAATCCTTTACTTAAGGTTTTAAAGTCTGTGTGCCCTAACTTGGGCAATGGGACCAAGGGTTAAATTCCCATTACCTAGGCTCCTTATACCAACACTTGGATTTGTATCATAAGGCATCTATGTGTTTAAGGGCTACGATGTGAACGTGTCATATATAAAACTAGTATTCCTCTAACTTTTCTTTTTTGAGTAATTTTAAATGCATTTTACTCCTCTTGCTAGCGGTAAACCAAATCTTGCTTTCCTTAAAGCAAGAGCTTAGGTTGAAGGAACTATTAAGTAGCTACTCTTATAGCTTATTGATATTGGAAGCAAATTTACAATCTACCCTCACGTGAAGTAAATCACTAGGTAAGAAGATAAGGTGAAATATATTCTTAGGGCTCAAAAGATGAGGTGACCTAGTGAATAAATGCATGTGTATCCATGACTTTGAGGTAAGATTTATTTGTTAGTGCACTCTAAGAGTTTTACCCTCCCTCTTTGACAACAATGACTTCACTAGGTATTATTTAGAGCAAAGGGTCATGGTATACTTTCCTCATAAGGTCACACACTAATTTGACTTCGACTAAGGGGTACCTTGCATTATCACTATTACTAAGAATATTAAGTCTTTTTGTTGATCAATCTCACTAAGTGACTTCAAAAACACTCACCTAAAGGTATGTTAGCTATTCTTTCCTTCTACAGGTTGGTTTGAGGTCATCCTCCCAACTAGCTAAGGCATTGGTCAAATAGTGTAAAGGACTGAAAATATTATATGAATATACTGAGCTAAGCCCATTAATTATTTAACTTAACTCATTAGGTTAGGTGGTAAGGCCTAGTGAGTTCAGTCTAATTATTAGAATGACTAAGGGAGAATTGGCTTAGTGGGCTTAGAATAGAAATTGTTGGACTGGTTGTATGCATCTAACCTTTTTCAAGTAGGTTCATGAACTTATGAGGAAGGCTATTGACCTTGCGCTTATAGCATGCTCATTAAGATAGCCTTAGAGTGAGCAGACTCTATCTCATTAGTTGATTGCTAAAGTAATTTGACAGATGTCATTAGACCCAATAGTTTATAAATACTCAACCATTCCTCTTAATTAAAGGATTTTTCCCCAAAATTTAGAGATTAGAAAAACAGTGTTCCATTAAGAATTCTCTATTCTCAAAGATCAAATAATACTTTAGGTAAAGAACAGTTCCCATTACTTAAGAACTGCAAGGTTGATGCTTAAGGTCACTTTAGCTTTCTTATCTATCACTTATGTATTTGAAACTCTCGAGATTGCCTGTTCCCTCTCCCTACCATTGTTTCCCTAGTCATCTCGTCATGTGCCATCTTAACATCACTTCTCTAAAGTCATGTCTAGTGTAGTACTTGCATGATACTCATGTAACTACTCCTACTAGAACCCCTCCTTCTACAAATAGCTTACAAGACTTTCAAGCATATGACTTCTCGTTAGTAGGCAATATGCTTCGTGTGCCTAGTATGTACCACTGTGAGTTTTACCTTGAATTGCCACCCATGGAGATGAGTTGTATAAAGCACTTGTTGAAATCTTTCCTACCATAGTTTCTACCATGTCTAAATGAGATAAGGTAAGAACTCTAGAGATGGTTACTGCATTGGAGGAAATTGCATCCTTTCAAGAGTTCATCATGCCTTCTTAGCTATTGGAGTCATTAAAGACCTTTGACGCTATCAAATGGGGAATTTTTGGCTGAGTCTCCTATGTTAGTGACAAAGCTAGCTTGCACTACAATAAAGATGTTAGAAGAGGCCATGGTATTGCTAGATAAGCCTTGGAATTCTTTGTTAGAAATATAATTGAAATAGTTGATTAAATGTGTTAAGAGAGCTCACCTTTTAAAAATCAAGATTGATAGCTTAGAGCCTATTACTACTAAAGCCAAGAAATTGTTGACCTATTATATTATTAAGAGATAGCATGAAAAGTTAATGGTAAAGATGCAAGAGTTGCAAAAAGTAGTTGATGTAGTAGATCTTAAAAAGAAAACACTATTTGGAGACATGGACCTTGAGTCTAAAGTAATCTTGGGTTATCTTTTTACACATTCTTGCTTGCTTATCATTTGCACTAAGAAAATGATGCTGTTGCTTAGTAATATGAGATCAAGAAATAGCCACGATCATAGAGAGCTTATTAGGATCATCATGAAACTCTTACTTGCTAGCGATAATATGTTAAAATTTTAAAATAATCAATCATGCTTAAGCAGCAATAGTAGCATTTGTTGCATGATTCAAAATATTAACATCAATGGTTAAGAGGGTATTTCTCAAGATATAACCATTTATCATTTTCCCCTAAAATATTGCTTTCCAATTGCTAATCTTTATTTTATCATGCAAAGGGATTATTCTTCAGTTTGGGCGTAACATCCTAACATCGTGAACCTAGGAGACCTTGCTCCTATCAGTCAGCATTTTGTAGGTTAAGTTTATCATTATGCATTTGGGAGACTATGCTCTTACTAAGTGACAAGAACTTAAGAGATTACTAATTAATCACGCTTGTTCACTAAGCAAAGAAGCCTTCAACTTTGTAGCAATAAGATAAGAAAAAGAGTAAGAAGAGAGAAAAAGAGAGAGAGAGTATTATGATAACAAAAGAGGACTTATGTAGCATTTTTGTATATTTCTCAATTGCAAGAGGACATACATCAATTGTCTATTAGTGTTTATGAAAAACATAGCTAATAGAGTTATGAGAGACAGTAATGTTGATGAGTAAAAATTTAAATGAGTTAGACATTTAACAACATTAAAGTCAATTATGGTATAATTAAGGGGGACTTTGTGATGAATAAAATTTAAAATGCTATTTAAATGATAAATGTTGCTACATAATATATTGATCAATAATGCACATCAACAATGTATTTGTTGTGCTCCTCATCTATCAACATTTTTAAAAAATTGACTAAGTTATAGGCTAAATCAAGGTCCAAATCTAAGCTAATACATACTTAAGTTACACTACTAATTAAAGACTAGTATAAGTAATATGTGACACACTATAGTGAGTAAAGTTCCACGTTAATTGTGGGAGACTACTAATATTAGTTTATAAGGCTAGGGTATTTAATACCAAAGACAGTACTAGTTATGAACTTTTGGGACAAATGGTTAAAAAAAGCCCTTCAGTCACTTATTGGCTTAGTTTTTAGCTACTTTTAGCCTAAAGCATTAAAAATGTATTAAAGTTGACCCTTTACTAGTAGGTTGATGATTGGAGGGCGAGCTAAGGTAGAAATTGGTGGATTTGTTTAGACCCAACTTAGATAAGAGGTCTAAGGAAGGTGGTAAATAGTTTCATAAGAGTGTAACTCCAAGCATGCTTCTAGGATAATGTATTGGTTGAGAATAGTAAGAATAAACTAAAATGCTCATTGAAAATGAGAAAAATTAGGCCTAAATATAAGGTCTTATAATAAGGATGTTGTGCATTTAAGAGGGATAAATTGTGATACCCTATGTTGAGTAAAGCTCTAGATAGATTGTTGAAGGAATTTGGTATTGCTTTATAAGACTAAATTATTAAATATTAAAGCAATACCAGATAAAAACTTTTAAATTAAGTAGCTCAAAAATTTATTAATCACTTGTTAACTTGGTTATTAGCCATTTTTAGCATATGGACCATTACATAATATGTTAGACATCTAAGCCTCTTTTCCTTCATTCAATTTTTCTTTTATAAGAGTTCTAAGAACAATACATTAGTAACTTCCCATTTGTTCTTACCAAACTTATACTTTTTATCCTATTTGCTAGCTACTCCAATTTTCCTTTCGAGCTATTAATTTAAATGCCAAGAAATCATCTTGTCGCTCATCTTATATGCATTTACTCGAAGCTTCTAAGTTAAATGCTTTGCATGTGTCAAATATATAACACTTTTAATACTTGAAAATTTATAAAATTTTTAACTTGTTTCTTAACATGAGATTCACTCATAAACAATACATACGTTCAACTTGCATCTAACACCCCCATAAGCATAATCATTAAAAGGAAAAAAATGCAAAATGTGACACATTATGTGTGATGTTATATGGTGGTTTGTTGTAAAGTGTCAAATACCTAGTTCAAATAGTTGTAGTTTTTCTTTTACTTTCCTTTTTTCTAACAGATTTTTTTAGCCCTACTCCATATATCATTGCCATTTTCCATAATATGCTAAGGAAAAAGACCTAAACTCTCCAAATCATACCCACATTACACTATTCATCAACCTCTTCACAACTGATTAGTCAAAACTTAACCATCGATTAATTAATTTCTCTCTCTCGGTTTTTCACATGTTTAAATATTCCACAAATGGAAAATTTATGCTTACTTGATAGCTTTTTACTAGTTGATTTTAGTTGGTTTTCATTGGTTTAGTTTTATTTTTATTATATGCTTTCTATATGTCCACTTCTAATTTAATTTCAATTTCTTTTGTTTTGAAATTACCTTAGATTATGCAATAGTCATATAATCTTTTCTTTTCAATTTATGTGATTTTTAATGTATTTATATGTAATAATGATGAATTTGCAAGCTGGCACTTAAATATAACTATTAGCTATTTAATTAGAATGGCAAGCATGTTTTACTTATGAAATGTAAATATTACCATTAAATACTTTAAATTACTATTTCTAATAATTTTAATTTTTTTATATGATTATTTGAATTATATTTGTTTAAAGTATAAAACAATCTCATACAATCCTATATATTTACATATGTGTGTATGTGTGCATAAATTATTTATTGAAAATATATCATATCATGTTAGTGTGAGTGAGCATAGTGATGCTCTCTTATTAGTCCTTGAGATTTCTAGTGCTGAAGGGGCTTGAGTCTCCCTTGAGTAGGAATGAGTGGATAATTTTTTTTTATAAGGTATCCATTCACACTTTACTCGACTTGATAAGTTTCAAATAATATACAATCTTTGGAATCTGCTTTCATAGGGTAAGGCATAGGTATAAGGTTTTCCTACCCTATCTACACCACCCTTGAACCTGTACTTAAGGTATATAGGATATATAGGTTTCAACACACCCTATACCCACTTTATAAAAAGATATTAAATAGCATTAATAAATGAATAATAATTAACAATATTATATTTTCTAGTAAATAAATGTTTTAGTAAAAAAAAGAGCTTAAAGCTCTTAAGTTTACTCTTTCTATTCCTTCCCTTATTATTTTCCATTTGCTATGTAGTATAATTACATAAACTTGAAATAATAAAGGTAAGAAAAATTACTTTATTTAATTTTATAGAATTTTCTATAGGTTTTATAAGTTTTGAATCTATAAAAATTGTAATATCAATTATAGATAATCTTTTTAAAATCAAATAAGCTTAAAATTTATGAAGGAAAGACAATTTATAAATTTTATAGTAAACCCTATATCTAGTAGGTTTTACAAAGTATAGGTTTTAAAGTAATTTTAGGGTATTATAGAATAGGTTTCAATTTTAAAATTTAAAAACCTATACCTTATAAATTAGGGTACATGTTATGACCCTATAGGGGTATTAGTCTGAATACGGGGTCAAGCATGTGTTACGTAGGAACATGCTCTATGTAGCCTAACAAGAGAAGCGACACTTATATGGATGATCAAGGAGTAAATGAGATGGGTAAGAGGAGTAAGTAGTCTCGATTGAGGCTCAACACTATGGTAATAGGTGGATGTTTTCGAAAGTATCATATTCTTAATCTTTTGAGGAAAGTCTAATAGAGTGATGCCATTTTTCCAAATAAGAGTCCTTTAGAATGAGGATGCATTAGTTATTTATAAAATTTTGCTATGAATTTTTTCCATCGGATGATGATGACGATCAATGGTTATAAGTGAATGAGCCCACATATAGGCTTTTCATGTGTTTAGGCCCATTAGCGGCCTCTAATGTATGAACTTTATTGAGAAAGGTTAGATCGGATTGGTTGATCCAATAGGCTCTACCCTAAGCTCACCATGCCAAATCTCTCTTAATCATCCCAAAACATGGACTTCACTCTCTAAGCCTTACTACCTCAGCCTAAAGAGTCAAATCCATTAAGATATTGGGCTAAGAGCCTACGAATCAAATTTAGCCCTCTGCATTTTAGCCCCTGACTAAAGTCCTTTGAACAAAGTCGTAGGGGTTTGGGCACCAAGTAAGCATTCCTAATGGCTAGGAAATTACTTAGCGCATATATGTTCATGGAATAGTTGCACTACTACCGTATATATGCTTGCACAATTCATATTACAAGAGCTTAGTGTCGATGCTGCATATAATTTAGGTTTTTCTTTCAAAGTGCATCGT
The DNA here is from genome assembly GCA_037954665.1 of Laguncularia racemosa. Lineage (NCBI taxonomy): Eukaryota > Viridiplantae > Streptophyta > Magnoliopsida > Myrtales > Combretaceae > Laguncularia > Laguncularia racemosa. Next base: position 764,783 of record JBBMOL010000252.1, on the reverse strand, counting down.
GCTGCACTATTTAATTACGCGTGTCACCTTTAGCTAATCGACAATGAATATTACCTAAGATTTGAATTTACTAAAACTTCCACAAGCTTCATTGACCTTAGCTACCATTCAATTATATGCATGGTCAAACTTGCATGCTCTTTGTTGTGCATAGTGAGCAGAAGGCACTGTACTTGCAATTCTCTTATTCTAATGTAATATCATTTGTTCATTTCATGATATTTTAAAATATCATAGTAAATAAATCTGTATGTTCAATCATTTGAATTTTAAGCCCATAACTGTAATAATACAACATGAACTTAATATCGAATATTGGTTAAGAATCCACCTCCTCCAAACTGATAAGGATGAAGCAATCTTTAAAACACTTGTCCTAATTGTTTGACAACTATAATTTATTTTTTTTCTTAACCTCTTTTTAGGTATGCATTTTTTGAAACCATGATCTCTCTTCATTTCGCTACACAGATATCAACATACATTATTCCATCACATTACAGTCTAGCTCACCATTTTTTTTTTATAAGAACAAATATTCCCTTTAATAGGATATACTTTATTTCCAATAAAACATAATAGCTGGAGTATTTCTAGAACATTAAGAAGGTTCTTTTGCTATTTATTTAAGGTACTCCCTTTTTTTTTTCTTTTATATTTCAATAATAAGGGATAATAATGTAAGGCCATGAAAATACAGAACTAGCCCCCTATGATATTGGCCTTTATACACGAGATGAGCTTCGACTTATGGTTTGATATTATATAATTTGAGGAAATAATGTTACTCCATCAATTTGTATAAGCTAGATCACTATGAAATTCCAATTCATATGCCCCCCATTCCATTATTCTCCATTTGTATATTCACTTCTACACTCTATCTCGTTTATCTATGTATCCATTTCCCGAATTCATAAATAAATGCCCTCATGACATTAATATTGAATTGTCCACTATGTGAAGCAATTTACACCATTTAATAAATAAAAGTTTATCTATTGAGTAAATAAGGTAAGAATCTACCTCATCAACCTTATCTATAAAAGAATGAGACAAATTAAAAGCATATTCCTTATTCTTCATAGTCATAAATGGAGCACCTTTTTTTTTTTTTTATTTCATTGACAACTATCATTTCTATACTATTGATATCTATGCATTCCATCTTTCATTCTTTCCCATTTCTATTTCTTGTGCCCCTATTTTCTTTTCCTTTTTTTTTTTTTTTTGGTTTCTACATCCTGATTTCTTCGGTTGCTTGTTCTTCCACCCCCCCCCCCCCCCCCCCCCCCCCCCCCCCCCCCCCCCCCTTTTTTTGCTCAATTAACTCGGCCTTAGATGATAGTATAGAAGACTATGATTATTGTATCAATCCACATCACTTGTTTTCACTCTCTATTGCAGGACATTCTCATTCAATAGGAACACGAAATGACTACAATAGTTGCATCAAACCTCATGACATAAGTTCGTTCTTCATTATAGAATGTTTTGGCTGCTTGGATAGGTCGTCGTTGGCTTAAGTATGTCATTTTTGCACTTCTCGAAATTGAATAGAAAAGATGAATAGAGCTATAGAATGAATATGTTTGTTCCTTCTTTTGAGCCCTTTTTAGCTCTATGGAATTTGACTAGTGACATATAACAATTATAAAATTGGTTTAGAATCGTACATTTGTTAATTGTTGTTTAGTTTTTGCAATTTGTTTAAAAATGACAAAGAGCCATTGTTGTAGGCTTTGTTTCCTGAAAAGGAAACTTATTACCAAGTCAAGAACACTATGTGCCTACTAGGGGTAGTCAAATATGTGTTTATGTCTTTTCTTAGTTCAAGAGTCGATGTTGGTGGTGCTGTTGGAAACTGGATAATTGAGGAGTTTATAGCCTATATACATGCAGTCTCTAAGATTGTCTTGCACCATTGCTTAAATCTTGCAAGCTTTTTGGAGATGAATGGTTTCCACCAATGCGGTAGTGCAAATTGCTACCAACTGTAGTTTCCTTGTTACTTAGAAACATGGTAGGGTATGAAATTTCCTTTTTGGGTGTGAAGGGCTTTTATGGTCGAATCAAATGTTCTGCTTCTAACTCTTTATTGCATTTTAGTATAGCTTGCTAATATGGTATAATCAAAGGGGACTTTATTATGTTTCTTTCTCTTATCGTATTAGTATTTTTTTTAGTGATCATTATTGTAGTCTAGTGTTCATTTTCAGATTCTGATTTCATGTTGTTAAGTGTATCTATGAATTTTTTTTTTTGGTTTACGATTGAAACCATCCTATTGATTTTCATTGCAAAATGAATTGGAAATGTTGTTATCATCACATAGGACTTTCACAACTCCGACATTTTTAATTTCCTTAAGTTCTCCCTCGAGCACATTTATGTTAAAATTGCATTTTGCCATTGTAATTGGATAGTGATCCATAATGTAAAAGATGCCTTGTCCTTATAGTAGATTTTCAATTCTTATTTTTCTGTTTTTTTTTATCTATTAATTGGGTAGGTCACTTTGTCAATGAGGAAATCATTGTTATGAGCAAGTTAGACCCTACAATCATCCTACAATGTGGGAGATTGATGTCTCCCTTTATCAATGAGGGCATCTATATGTAACTGGCCATGAGGAGGAAAGCCTTTAGAATTGTTAACTCTTTGACTAAAGGAATTGCCTCATGCATGTGGAAGAAAAAAACATTTGGCAATGCAAAAATTTGTTGCATAGGATGTGAGGGGCTATAATCAGTTCTCTTTTACCAAAGTGGTTGATAAAAGAATCTACTTTTGCATATGTCATGAGGTTTATGGTATTAGGCATGCTTCCTCCATCTTTTTAGGTGGTGCATCAGTTCATTTCACAAGACTTGTGTCATTAGCTAATGACTACATCCTAGTGCTTGACATGTAGCTAGGTCAAGTCAAATAAGTAAATTTTGTTTCACAAGGGAGTGCACAATGAGGTCAATGGTCTAGAAGTAAATGCCACAGCATTATGACTCGAAATTACAAACAAGGAGAACCTAGACTTAGACTTACCATCAAACTTGTTAGTGGCCTTTAAGGGATAGTTTTCTCACTAACACTAAGTTATACTGTAGCTTAAGAACAAATATGTAAAGTTTAAACAAAGTTTTGTTAGACACACTAGACCTTGAGCTACTAAAGTTTTTTCAACCATTTAGCATGAGATTCACCATTCATGAATTCAACCCTGTCTTATATTATTGCTTTTTCATGGATATGAACTTATCTTTATCTCATTAGCGACTATTGCTTGTCTTCTCATATCTGAATCATTGTATTCTTTTTTGTGGTTGTAATGTGTTATTAATATAGCCAATATTCTTATACTTGAACTAACTCTCTTATGCACTCCTAGATAAGTAGGATTTTTTTTTGGGTGAAATTTTGTTGACTCTAACATTTCCCTTTGTAAGACTAGCTCATCTTCATTTATCTTTATAGGTGGTGAGACTATCAAGTCAAACTTCATCTCTTTTTTCCTCCCCTAAGTGGTAGTGACCATATTAACAGTTGCTACCACTTTCAAGGCCAGTAATCATTTAAGCTATCATTAGTTTGATCATAAAGGCTTAATAGTGAGAAGTAAATATTATAGTGAGATCTAGAGGCACCATGTGAAGTAATCATCGTGCAATGAGAATCATGTCACAGCATCCCATGTGATAGGCACTGTATGAGAAAATTCAACGATGTCAAATCATAGTAGCCTCATGTAGCGAAAAGTTCCAACATTGATATTCCTTCACATTACATAGGAAGGGTATTACATATGAGTGTTTTAAGCATGCATGCCTCAAGCACCATGGGCATGTGAATCGAGCATCGAGTGCATGCGCATCAAGTGTCAAGCGCTTGCATCAATGTGTACTCTAAGCATCATGTATAGGTATTGCATATTTGGAGTGTTGTAAGCACCTCAAGTAATAATTAGCATGGAAGGCCAATCACTTAATGAGTCATGAGGGTACTTCTTTGCATTCTTGATGGTGGTATAATGACGATCTGGAGAGCTTTATTAAAGCTTTTGAGAAAATTTGAAAGTCTCAATGCCTTGAAAGAGCTCTTCAAGTTAACTTTATGCCAAAACACTGTTTGCATAAGCATAGTCAAGCTAGAATGTTGATTGTGAATGTGCACTTGTAATTGACCACTTGTAGTAGAAGGCACTAACTTAAGCTTTCCTTCATTATAACCATCCTAATCACACCATTATAACCTTTTTTTTTTTTTTTTATCATTTGCAATATGAGCTATAATGAAATATATGAAGTTATTGATAGTGATGATAATATCCATTCATGGACTTTTGTGCTCATTTGTTCTCTTGATACTTGTCTTGCTTTTTCAAGGTATTGCATCATCATCATGTGCTTAGGAACAATAGTTCTCACTTAGCAGTATGCTATCAAAATCCCTCATCATTGTATAATTGAGAATAATAACTCAACTTAGTCACATTTGTGCTAAATGAATATAAGTCTCTTCTAAAAATATCACAGACATGAAGCATACTTAGATTCAATGATCCCAAGGTTCTCTTCTTATTATTTGATGCATTAGAGCAAAGTTTCTACTTACCAATGATAGCATTTGAACGATCCCTTTTGCAAAAGCATTCTATCGTGCATAAGTAGCAATGTAAAATTCAATGCTTGGGATATAAGATTCTCTTTCATTAGTTAAGGAGGTACATTCCACTGCTTGACTACTCAACATAACTTAACTAGGATATTACCCTAAATTGAGCCTCATCTTTAGAGGTCATATATTTTTTTTTTTCTTTGGCACCTAAGGAGAATATGCTCTTACTTGGCTGCCATGGCTTCCTATGTACTTGGGAGATAGTACTTTTACCAGTTTGCAACATACAAGCTAAACTCATCATCATGCGCTTAGGAGCTAAAGCTCTTACTAGTCAACAACAATGTCTATATATATATATTTTCTTTTAATCAATCAGGTGGTTTAATTGCCCCCAATTAGATGCCAATTACTTTATGAAAACTGCTATGCAAGCTAAGGAGACCATCTCTTTCTTTTTTGTAACAATAGTAATGAAAAGCAAATAATAGACACACTATTATATCCTTGTGAGATAAACCCTCACAAGGGTAACCTAATTCTTTCATTGACATGAAGTACTTATCACTTTTTTTTTTTTGGGTACATGACAAAGAAATGAGAGAAAAGTAACAAAGATGCATTTCACTTGTGAATAGTTCTTATATCATCAAGCTTGTATGGAATTTTGTAATTTCGCTATATTATTGGTTCTCTAACGTTTCTTTACACCTCCATGACAACGGTGCATCTTTCTTCTCTTAGGTTCTTGATTATGAATTTATTCCCTTTTGGATAGCAATGTTTAAAGGGGCTCTACTATGTGCATATCATCTTTGTTTATGTGTTGATCAAAGAAAGCTGCTCCGGTAAAGTGAAATTCATTAGGCATGAACGGATTCTTTATAGTAGGAATAAAGATATTTTTCTTATTCTAGTAACCTTTCTTACATTGATGTCATGTTGAAGGTATCAAATTGTTATTGTGCAGCCATGTGCTTCCTACGAGGAGATGATAGGATACATGCTTATTAATCATATGAAAGCACATAGTGCTAATAATAGGCTTAATCTTAAAGTCTACTTTGACACATTCTATTGTCTCTATAGAAGACTCATAAAAGCTGTTCACCATAATGGGTTGTTTTACAAGTCATTGAATATTGATTTTAACGGCTTGGAATGTAGACATTGACATGATATTCAAGGAAAAACCAGTGTCAATATATGTTCTCTTCACCGAATAGCCATTAAGTGTACCTTTGATATATAGATGACGATTATGATTTGAGCCCTTGACACACATGTTAGTGTTAGTGAGTAAAATTGTGTTTTCATGCGCATGAGCCATTCTTCTCACAGATTACATTACACTACACTCCACATATTAATCTTCTAAGATTTACTTGAGTGTAGTAATTTCTATAAACCTAACCTTCTCATCAAACCAAGAAGGTTAAAGAAAATTTTGAAACTTGATGTTTTCATAAGCGTAACAATAATAGGAGGGCACTCATCCTCCTTAACTTGAATCTGCTTTCCCTTTTCCTTGTTTTCCTCGACATGTAGCTTATCATTCGTTTCTATAGTAGTAAGGTCATGAATGATGGCATTCACTACCTCGTGTTGATTGTTATGAGCTGGAAGGGGATTATTACGAATATTGTTGTATTTAATAATGAGCTCCCCACTCTATACTCTTTTAATGAATATCTTTTTTAATGTCCAGCAATCCTTAGTAGAATGACCAATTGTTCTATGAAACCTATAATAGTTAGGATCACACTTTTCTTCAGGGGTAGGGACGTGCTTAATTCTTAGAAGCTTAATATTTCCATTCTGCAACCACATGTTGATCATTGCATGCACTTTACCCATTAGGCACAAGTATGTTAACTTTTCAAACTTGGATTTCTCCATTTTAAGTTTCTTTCCTACCTTGGAATCCTCTCCTTGAATGGAATTTACAAATGGCTCTTATTTATTGAACCTTATGTGTTTACCCCTTTGTCTTGTAAAAGAGTTATTGGTCTATCGCACATTTTCAACCAATGTTGTGAATGAAACTAAAGATAAATTCTCTAAATAAATAGCATACTCAATAAACATTCCTTGTATGCAAATCTTTACCAACTTACTCTCATCACAAATACCTTGAATATCAAGGGAGTACTCTATAAATTGTTTAATGTAGTCCATGAGGTCTTCCCTTAATTTTTGATGAATTCTTCCCATGTTAGTGAGGGTCACCCTTTCTTTAATTGAGAAAACTTTTTCTAAGAACATCTTGTACATGTTCCCCCATGAGTCCACTGACCTTGGAGGAAGATTAACATACTATGCATATGCTTTCTCTTTAAGACTTGGAGAATTTCTTCAGTTTTAGGTTATCATCTAATCCATAGAATTCTAGTTTCTCGATAAACTTTAGCAAATGCTCCTTAGCATTCCTTTCTTACCATTAAAGAGTATGAACTTAGAACTCACGTAGTTCTTTAGGTAAGGTTTCGTAGCAATACACTGATGATAAGGGAGCTTTAGTTCTAGATCCCCTATAGGCTTCTCATGATTTTAGGCCAATTAGTGACCTTTAATGTGTAAGCTTTATTAAGAAATGTTAGATTGGACCAGCTAATCCAATGGGCCCTACCTTAAGCCCACCATGTTAAATCTCTCTTGATCATCTTGAAACAAGGACTTCACTTTTTAGGCCTTGTCACCTTAACCTAAAGAGTTAAATTCATTAAAATATCAAGCTAAAAGCCTACAAATTGAATTTAGCTAATGAGCTTCAATTGATGAATGTAATTAAACAATGACAATTGAAGAATCAACTAACAAACCACAAGAATGCGTGACTCCAACACACTCTAAAACTCCTAAAACTCAAGTGACATCCACGCAAATGATAATCAAATTATAATTTGGATATAGCACAATTAAACAACATGCTTTATGATATAATTCCACTAAAATGGCATGAATCCAATAATATATTTGGAACCCTAAAATGGCGTGTAAATAAGAACTCAACAAAAACAATCCAATTCACACTAGATATGATACACTAGTATGAAATTGGAATCAACTTAAGGGATTTGATGTTACTCACAAATCCTTAAGCCTCGACTCGACATAACCCTTGAAGAGGTTGATAAGAGTCTTATGAAATTAGAGATAAACCCTCTCTTTCATGTGAAAATGGGTAGCAAAATGTAATGTTCAAAAAGTCCCCTAACAAACCATAGTTAGCAAGTATTTATACTTGCTCCTATTATGGTAAAAACTACATGAAAATTACAAACAAGTCACTCAGGTAGCTGGATCTAAGCAACATTACAAACAAATCAAAAAGTCCCAAAAATGAATATAAAGTGACTGGTTCAATAATAAAATTACAAGTACAAAGATGGTCTTCAAAGAGCTAGTTCTTTAGGTCAATTGAGTTCATCGCGAACCGTTGGATGTGAGCCCGACGATGTTCCCAATTTAATCAATAGTGTAGGTTATTTAGCATCCAATAAAATCGATAAATGTACCTATCAGAATACACAACAATTATATGATACAAAAATAGATATCAAATTAGCATCCTCAAGGTTTAGTTGTTCATGGAGGATTCTCATAGCTAGGTTTTGTAAGCCCTTAACTCGGGCTCTAGTGATTGGTCCTGTGGGAATCTGATTCCTATCATTAGCCCTCTATAAACCCAAATTGAAGAGAAACGTCCATCCTAAAAGATTAGTCTAATAGGTGGGAGAATCCCTTAATCTTAAATACCACATTTAGTCCATGCTACTTTCTCATGTGGGATTGTAACATTACCTACTTTAAAAGTCTAGACCCACGTTGGCGTATTCTGAACTACCCACTTTGAGTAACTTTCACTTTGAATAGGTAGCCCTTCAGGTAGCCCTTTTTCAAGTAACTCTCTCTTAGATCACTCCTTTTTTAGGTTGCCTCTTTCGTGGACTTGGCTCTCAACGATAGCACAAAATGTTATGACCTAAACGCAAGGAAAGAGCCCATCTCAAAAGACTAGTTCGATAGGTAGAAGAGTCTCTTGAACTTAAGTATTGTATCTAATCCATACTACTATCTCATGTGGGATTATAATAATATGAATAGAATTTTTTACTATATTCACTCTATACCTACTCACCCTTCCTTCAAACTCAGTTGGCTCGTTTAATTTTCTATGTTTGCTATAGTTCCGGTAGTATTGTATCCGTATATGCTTAGGCTTAGATGATTATTAGGCCTGTTTTAGTATGTGTAAACAATGTCCAAAAGAGGCTTTGATAAAAGAGACATATGGATTGATTGGTTTTCTTTCTTCCTCAAATTGAAAGATATATGTCGCCTAACCTTAAATAAAAAGCATATGATGCCATATCCAGCGCAGAGCTAACTTGTACCTTCAAATTGCCATTTCTTTATATGGACAAAAAAGCAAGTTATGCGTTTGCTAAAAGTGTATATATATTTTTCATAAAAGTATTACTTAACAACTCGCATTGGATTGAAAATTTATTACCCGCCACGTTATAAAAACCAAAGTCGAGCCATCCTGTAGAAACGCAAGTATTTCCTTAAAGTTTAATATGACAGCATCTTTCCACACACGGTCTTGTACGACGTTTTACCTTGTTTGTTTTTATATGGAGTTGTTGCCATGTCTTATACACTATGGGTTGGGTCGTGGAAGGCATTTTAAACCTTTTCCTGTTCCTTTCAATTACTTGTTACCATGGACTTAATAAAAATGTGAGACATGGACATCGCGTCGAACATTTTATCATGGAACATGATGGAATATTTTGACTCCATATCTTCTATCTTTTCTCTTTTCTTTTCTTTTTTCTTTTTCTCTGATTTTTATTTTACAATTGAGAAGAGACGGGCATAGAGGAATCGAACTTATTCATTCTTATGTGGAGGAACTGATGTTTATGTTACGATATGTTACAATGGTCTTACTAAGGATCAAACGTGGAAACTTTATTTTTTATCCAATAAATTAAAATTAACGAGAAGTATAAAAATTTCATCAACCATTTACTATTTTTTTATTTGAATCATCCACCTTTATATCTTAATAATAATGTCCTTCATTTTTTATACTTTATATTTAACTTCTTTACGTCTTTGTTTTTATATTTGATTCCCCCCACCTTTTTAAAAGATTATGTAAGTTCGCTTTGACGTTGATATGTTCACGAATCCGTTAAAAATTATCTAATTTAGATTTGTTTAAAAATTTGCACATTATATTGGGCCTTTTTTTTTTTTTCTAAAATAAGTTGCTATAATGGGCATGAATGAAGAACATTTTTCTAATTGTTTTAAAAAAGTTAGAGAATTTGAATGGAAAAGTTAGACGATAAATGATTGATATTGAAAAGTAGGAAAGATGGAGTTCTTAGAGGAAAAAGAAAAAACCTTAAGAATTAACGTAGAAAAGTAGTAAAAGATGTTCTGTACTATTTCCTTTTATATAATGATTAAAACTGAGCTATATTTGTTTATTTTGGTTACCACATTATAATTGACCTACAGCTCAGGCACAACATCTATCGACCTCGATACTAAAAATCCCTAGATTGCTTTCCTTGTTTTCATCCTTCTCCGACGGTAAATTTTGAAAAATTAAAACATGAATTGACGCTATTTTTAGAATTTCGTCATACTTCGTGTTGCGTGAAATATAAAGAGGGAGACCGAGCATCCCAGCATAAGGAAATATATGCTGGGAGACAACTCCTTTGTATACATAAGAGAACACAAGGGAGACAACTTTGTTCCCCCCATTGCCTCGAATCGTTACTTCAATTAATTTAGTGTCTTATTACAACGTAAACGTAAACCACGGATGTTATAACTTCAAGACATTGTTCGGTAGAACCTATACAGACGGTGACAATGTAGAATTGCCCAGTAGAGCACGCCAAGATATATATATAAATGTAACGTTCACTTTGTGCAGACAAAAAAGAGGGATTTATGTGAAGCATGAAAATTGGCTTAATTTAATGTTATCGTATGGTTTCATTTCCACTATTATATTGTAATCATTAACTGCCCTGCACTTTAAGGTTTCTTTATGGACGATTTGGTATTTTGTTAGCATAGATTATTCAAAAAACTCCCAAATTTGATGCGTTGACATAATGAAAATTATAACATAATAGTCTTTGATAAGAAGAGAATACTTTAATCGCATTTTCTGATAAACCTCTGTCGATATCCAAGCGGATAATTTCTCGTTCTTTATAATTTAGGAATCACTATGATTTTGGTGTGCTTGGCCGAATTACGCCTGTATTGTTATAGAGAAAGTTGCTTTTTATGAATGTATTCCATGTCTTTAAGGAATAGAGAATGTTCTAAGGAATAAACACTGACAAAATTATGTATAAACATCACGAGGAGTAATTAAATTAAAGAAATAAAAGATAATTTTGGTTTGCTTTGGCATTGATCATCCTTATATGACTGTCATAACTATACTCAACTGCCTACTATAGCCATCTACCACAGATTAGTACCACTACTAAATTTATAAGAAAGGCTGATAGCTATCTAACCCAATGGCATCTCCTGGTCTCATCGTGCGCGATGTCTATGTCTGATCCTCTAATATGATAAATTGTGTAACTTTAAGCATTCAAACTACCAGCCAAAAAGGGGCATCAATCAAGCATTCTGACAGTAACTTATGATATATATGAAAAAAAAAAAAAAAAATTCTAGTCCTGAATGCCAACTTGTACTACGTATTACGAATGTGGGGACAAAATTTACCGAAATAGTTTAAATTTATAGGATATATGCACTATAGAACCTATATATTTCAAGTGTGTATACTTTTAAGGCTTTAGATTTTCTTTATTTTCTTTCTTTTTCTTTTTTTAAAGAATCTTTTAGAACCTCCATTATTGTTACTACCATGATTTAACATATCACTAATGTTGTTGAGGGCTTGTTTGAATGGAGGGCATAGATTTGTAGAGTCCATGCATGAAAGGGCTTATATTTCACGGTTTGTATTTAAAGGCATGCTTTTCTAAAAAATGCACATTTTAGAATCTTAGTCATATTAGCACTATTACTATATCTATCGTATCAACCTACATCATTTGTCATTATTAATTTGCCTTAGAATGCATTGTTTTCAACTGAAAAGATAGATGCTTAACCTAGTACAAATGATTTTGACAAAATTTGGGAAATTGATTTTCGTTCTATTTCCCTCTTCTTTTTTCCACATGTTGAATATATATATACAAGAGAATTTCCTAAACTGACTCCTACAAATTAGCTAAGTAAAATAACAAGCATATCTCCAATATCTATCTACCTAAATTACAAAGATTACACAGATATCTATCTACCTAAAATACAACAATTACATATATCATAATTATGGAGAGCACAAGCTGGCCGACAGGGGATACACGGCTATATACACGGCCGTGTACACAACCGTGTACTTTGGCCGTGTACTCTTTTGTGGATTTGCTGGGCTCCACACACGGCTCCGCACATGGCCGTGCCTTGAAACACAAATATACACAATACTCCCCCTCAAGTTGGAGCATGTAGATCTCGAATGCCCGACTTGCGAAGAACATATTCATATTGCTTTGTACCCAAAGCCTTGGTAAAAATATCAGCAAGTTGCTCATGAGACGGCACAAATTTCGTTTGGATATCACCATGAAAAATTGAATCACGCACAAAATGACAGTCAACTTCAATGTGTTTCGTTCGTTCATGAAACACGGGATTGTGAGATATGTGGAGAGCGGCTTGACTGTCACAATGCAAGGTCATGGGTGAGGGATGAAGTACACCGAGGCTACACAAGATGCCTTTCAACCATTTTAACTCACACGTAGTGGCAGCCATAGAACGATATTCCGCTTCAGTAGACGAACGAGACACCGTTTGTTGCTTTTTCGTTTTCCAAGAGACAGGAGAGTCACCAAGGAATACCAACCAACCTGTAAGCGATCTCCTTGTCAATAGACAACCGGCCCAGTTGGCATCACACCAACCATGCAATCGAAGCTCAGATTTGCTACTCAATACGATGCCTTGCCCTAGACTACGCTTTAGGAAGCGAACCACTCGCAACGCAGCTTGCCAATGATCTTCACGTGGTTGCTGCATGAATTGAGATAAAACGTGAACACTATAAGAAAGTTCAGGTCTGGTGAAACACAAGTAAATCAATCGGCCAACCAGACGACGATATGATTCCGGATCATTGAGCAAGGAGCTAGTTGAAAGTGCCAAACGATGATTTTGTTCTAAAGGAACCTGGGCAGGGCGAGCTCTTAGCAGGCCAACTTCAGAAATAATATCCAATGCATATTTCCTTTGACACAAAAAAAATCCGGCAGGGCCCCGCGCAACTTCTATACCAAGAAAGCACTTCAAAATGCCCAGGTATTTCATATGAAAACAAGCACAGAGATATGTTTTAAACTGTTGTATGGCAGTAGTGTGGTTGCCAGACACAATAAGATCATCCACATATACAAGGACATTGAGCTGTATAGTATCACGTTGCATAGTGAACAAGGAGTAGTCAGAAAGGGACTGTGTAAACTCGTACGCTTTCAAAGTAGTAGATAGCTTGGCAAACCAACATCTCGGAGCTTGTTTAAGACCATATAGTGACTTACGCAATTTGCAGACCTTGCCAGAAGTCGAGACGTGAAAACCAGGAGGCAACTTCATGTAGACTTCCTCTTGAAGATTTCCATGAAGAAAAGCATTATGGACATCCATCTGATGCACTTCCCAAGTTTTCGCCGCTGCCACTGCTAAAAACATTCGAACAGTAGTCATCTTGGCAACGGGAGCAAAAGTCTCAGTGTAATCGATCCCTTCCACTTGATGATTGCCTAACACCACGAGTCGGGCCTTATAACGTTCCACAGTGCCATCGGAATGATATTTGATCTTGTATACCCACTTACAGCCTAGAGCTTTCTTAGTGGGAGGTAAATCAGCAATATCCCAAGTTGCATTATTTTCCAATGCTTGGATTTCTTGTTGCATTGCCTCGCGCCATCGTTTATGTTTCACAGCTTCAGAGAAAGTGATTGGCTCACGGTCTGCACTTAATGCTGCAAGAAAAAGACGATGTCGCAAAGAAAATTGAGCACAATTTACATAGTGTGCAATAGGATGAGCCGTACCTGAGAGATACTGTGGTGTGGATGACGAGGGGGATGGACTCAAGGTTTTGACTGCATGAGTAACATAATCGCGCAGCAAAACAGAAGGTTGTTTGTGCCTATGGCCGAGACCCAACAGTTCTCCGTCGACAATCGCAGCACCCTGTTCCGCAACCTGGTCCTGATTACCCTGCTCCTCTTCCTGTTCGAAGTCCTGTTTCTGGTGGAAAGATGTTATCAATGTGTCTCCCCCTTGCTACCAAGCTAGCCTCATCTGGTGAATCAATATCAGCAATCTTACATCTAGAGGACGAAGCAAATGGAAATTCTGTCTCGAAAAATTTCACATCGCGTGAAACAAAGAATTCACGTGTTTCTAAATCATACAGCCGCCAGCCCTTTTGCCCAAACGGATAACCAATGAAGATACACCGTCTACTTCTACTATCAAATTTGTCTCCCGATCTCCCTTGTTTATGAGCATAGCATAATGATCCAAAAATTCTTAGATGGTCATACGCAGGTTCCCATCCATAAAGAATACTATAAGGAGTTTTTCCATTCAGAACTGATGAAGGTGTTCGATTGATTAAGTAACCAGCAGTTAGAACACATTCACCCCAAAATGAAATAGGTAGATAGCCTTGAAAGCGTAGAGCTCGAGCCACGTTTAATATGTGTTGATGTTTTCTTTCTACCCGACCATTTTGTTGTGGTGTCCCAACACAAGATGTTTGAAAAAAAATGCCATTTTCAAGAAAATACGTTTTCATGCAAGTAAATTCCGTTCCATTATCGCTTCGCACAATTTTTACTTGTTTATTAAACTGTCGTGCAATAATGGAAAAGAACCTTTCCATGGCTTTAGATACCTCCTTCTTATCAACAAGCAGATATATCCACACAGCTCTAGAATAATCATCAACAATAGTTAAAAAATATGATGCTCCACAAGAAGAGATTGTTCTATAGGGACCCCACAAATCGCAATGTATCAATTCAAACATTTCAGATGCTCTAAAATCACTAAGAGAAAATTTTTCTCTAGTCTGTTTCGCTCTTTGACAAATCTCACAACATTTATTCAAACTATTATTCTTAGTAGGATCCACAACTAGAAGCAACTTGGTAACCTTCATAGACGGATGACCTAGACGTTGATGCAAAAAATCGAGTGATCCCATTGTATCTGCTTTCATTGCTTTAATTCTTGGTGCCCCTTTAAAATAGTAGAGTCCATCCCGACGTTCACCCGCACCAATCAGTATCCTCGAAGATCGGTCCTGTACTACACAAAGATTGTCAATGATTTTAATTATACAATGGGATTGATCTATGAGTTGTGACACAGAAATGAAATTGCAGGTTAATCCAGGCACATATAAAACATTTTCAAGGACAAGATTTTCATCAAGATAAATTGTCCCTTCTTTGGTGGCCAGAGCACTGCTCCCATTTGGCAATCCCACGAAACATTGCAGAACTGTCTGCAAGTTATACAAGCTACTCAGATTTCCCGTCATATGGTTCGTTTCTCCCGTGTCAATTATCTAAGACATGTGCTTACCAGTCATTTTTTCACCTCCAAATGTTTTGTTATTTACCAGCTTCACAAGTGCCTCACATTGCTCATTGCTTAGACCAAGCGATCCAGGTCTATCACCCTCGGCATTGTTCGTCGAGGAAGAACTACCTTCTGTGGTCTGAGCAGCGTTGGCATGTACCGAACCAGACCCCCATCCAGCTCATTGTCCTGTTCTTTGTTGAGGCAATTGTTGTCCTTTGTCACGTCCTCCGCTTTTCCCTTTGTTCCGGAGTCTGTCACCCCACCATTCCGGATATCCAATCAAGGCAAAACAGCTGTCGGCCTCATTCCCTTTGCGTTTGCAATGTGTACACACCATGTTCTTATCCTTCCCATCTCCTCGAGTACGAGCTGCAAAAGCCATCACTTCCCCACGTTCATCCTTTCCACGAGAAATAGCTTTCACTCGTTCTTCTTGGATAAGCATCGAGTACACTTTATTCAGTTTAGGCAACGGATCTTGAGCCAAAATGTTAGAACGGACAGTCCCATATATTGTTTCTTCTAATCCCATGAGAAAAGTATGCACCTTTTCCTCTTCTCGATTTTTTTCTAACACAGTCTTGAGATCACATGTGCATCCTCCACACTTGCACGTCGGCAGCTGTTCGTAGTTGGCCAATTCATCCCACAATTGTTTGAGTTTGCCATAGTAACTGACAATACTCATTCCTTTCTGCTTGCACTCGGCAAGGTCTGATTTCAGCTGCTGTATTCTAGGTCCATTCACCAACGAGAAACGCTCTCGTATATCATCCCAGAGGTCTTGCACAATCTCTACATGTGAGATTGTTGATCTAAGGCTGGGCTCGATAGTATTTCGGATCCAAGACACCAACAATGAGTTGATTGTTCACCAATCTTCAAGGTCTGCAGAGTCCTCATCAGGTCACGTGATTGTTCCATCAACAAATCCGAATTTCTTTCTCACTCTCAAGGCTGTTCTCAATGAGCGAGACCACTCGTCATAATTCTCCCCCTTCAACTGGACCTAAGTTATCAGAAGTCCAGGATTGTCGAGGGACGTGATGTCATATGGTGATATGGTCTTTTGTTTGAAGTTTCCATCATCGCCAGAGTTCATCTTTACCGTGTTTTTTTTTTTTTCAAACAAACAAATCAAGATGCGATTTGCTGCTCTGATACCATGACAAAATTTGGGAAATTGATTTTCGTTCTATTTCCCTCTTCTTTCTTCCACATGTTGAATATATATATACAAGATAATTTCCTAAACTGACTCCTACAAATTAGCTAAGTAAAATAACAAGCATATCTCCAATATCTATCTACCTAAATTACAAAGATTACACATATATCTATCTTCCTAAAATACAACAATCACAGATATCATAATTATGGAGAGCATAAGCTGGCCGACAGGGGATACACGGCTATATACACGACTGTGTACTTTGGCCGTGTACGTTTCTGTGCATATGCTGGCAGAGATACACGGCCATGTACACGACCGTGTACTTTGGCCGTGTACGTTTCTGTGCACATTCTGGCAGTGATATACGGCCGTGTACACAACCGTGTACTTTGGCCGTGTACTCTTCTGTGGATTTGCTGGGCTCCACACACGACCGTGCCTTGAAACACAAACATACACAATAGATTTGATTATTAGGTAGCTTTATACATAAAATGAATTTTAGAAGTGTCGTAGTCAAAACATATCAACTGTCTTTAAAAATATTGAGAAAATATTAACAACCCGTTATTCCTAAATTGAACCTAGAATGTTTATATGACCGATAATGCATTAGCACAAGTGAGCTTGAAAGCATAAATTTTCCGATAGCATAATCTCGAAATCGGAATAAACGAGTGAAGGATAACTGATGGATAAATTCTATTTTGTAATAGGGAAAAGATTTGTAGAAAAATGGAGCTACAACATTTAACTTTTTCTAAATAATTTTATGAATTCTTTCACCAAAAGGTTTTCGTAAGTTGAAAACATCTTGGGCAAAATGAACATAACCTAAGATGAATCCATCCCATAATTGCAGGATACTAAGTACTGGCAAACGTTGCCAGAGGCCCAAGATCCGAGTCAAAATGCCAAATTTATTTTCTTCATTAACAACATCCAGGAAAGTTGCTATTGTCTATAATAATTTTGCACCATCAAGTGTCCGTGGTTTGCCTTGACAATTGCCTAATATTTTCTTTTTCTTTTTGTTTTTTTGTTTTTGTTTGGGCAATAATGTGTTTTGGTGCGATTAACAAATATGTAGGAGACTAGCTAGAAGGATGTTTAAAGTAGCTAGGGTTCTTCTCTCTTATCTTTTCGTATAAATTAGCAGACAATCAACTTTGTTTGAGAGGTCCCATATAGTGCAAAAGTTAAAGGAAAAAGTGCAACAATTATCTTGACCCATTATCACCAACTTTGAAAAGAAAATCCACAAATAAAACATAAATCTATCAAGAGAACCAAAAAATCAATCTTTTGGACTATACCCTATAGATCGCTTTTTCTTGGTAGGATCATTATCCTTATATGCTAGTTTCTTTTTGATCCAAGCACTACTACTAAAGCTATAACGAATTGCTTTGATGCTTGGAGATTCTCCAAATTGTAGGTGTTGGGTATCTTTCTATAGTAAACATAAAAGAAAAGCGTCAAGGAGAAGAAAGGAAGGACACTCAATAAAACACAAACGCATAATACTCGGAGCTTGAGACTCAGAGAGAAAGAAAGAGAGATAAAGAACATACCTAGGCTTTTTTTCTCTATGATCAAAGTCAGGAAAAAAAGCTATGTTTTGACGTTTCAATGCCTATCGAATATATTATAAGTATAACTTTTTTTTTCTTTTTTCTTTGCTTTTTATTTTGCTTTTTAATGATCTAAGAACATAGAACAAATTGAAGTGCACAATATACATCCAAGGTCTACTTGTAAAAGATCCTCTAATATTAGATATATAAAGAAACACTTGCTTCTAAAGTACAGGCATTGAGGAACTAATAAATCCACAAGGAAATCCCTTTTCAAGTTGAAATTTTCTACTTCATAGATAAAATACGATATAGAGCTATGATAAAGGAAACACTTGCTTCTAAAGTACAGGCATTTAGGAACTATTAAATCCACAAGGAAATCCCTTTTCAAGTTGAAATTTGCTACTTCATAGATAAAATACGAAGATTCTCTGGAATTTTATCCTCTATCAATAAGATGTAAAGGATAGGGTTTTTTTTTTTTTTCCCACTTTTATATGTCGCCAGGAAAATATGTTAAAAAAAAATAAAGCAACGATTGGGGTTCATAATTGGGAGAGGACCAATCACTATAATGTTTAGAAGTTAAACAAAGAAGCGATATTCACTACATGGAGGTGAAAATTCATCGCTTTGGGCCTAAGCACCGAGATCTTTTGCAAAGGCTTACCGACTTAGATCTAACTGGTGAACATTTCGCCACTTCGAGGTTAAAAAAGACTACAGTAGCAAATTTTCACCATTCACCGTCAAGCCACGTGACATTGACACCTAGAGAACGACCGACTTTCCACCATTTAAAATATTTTTTCCTTTTAGAAGTAGCAAAGTACCTGAAATTTCAACATAAAGAGTGACAATTATGAAAATGGACTGATATAAGGAGTTGCTTGGATAATTCGAACATGACCTTGCAAATCCGTCTCTAGGAATGGCATTTGTATTTTGATGGAAACAGAGACGAACTTGGGGTTGGAGGATGGAGTTAAGTAGTAGAATAAGCTAATGCCAGCCAATGTACAGTCGAAGGGCTGATGGAACAACTGTCCATGGGGCAAAGTTTACCACTATTCAATCTTTTGACGTGTAAAATGAAATGTCATTCCCGACATATAAATACTACACATACATGCATTTATTTGAGCATTTTTAGTTGAAATCAAGAAAAAAAAAAGATTTAAATGTGTGCTAAATGATCATTTTCACAATAACATGAAAAAGAATCCGAACCGGGCTCAAATGGGAGTTATTTTCATGCTTTTGATATTTAGGGAATCAGTGGCAATTGAATGGCAACTTGCGCCATTCGTATGCCACACTAAAGCACTAAAGGTTAGAAAGTCTAGAGCCTCTATTTGAACAACATCAACCCGCCATCTGGATGTGAGAGCCCTAAAGCTCCCACACTGATGTAACTTTTCTCTTAGTCAGACGAGCGGCAAGGTCTTTGGAAAATAAATAAGGTCAAGTGTCCCAGTCAGAGGCCTTGAACAAGCAAGTCAAATGGCATGCTTAAACAACCAAGCAATTAGAATGGATTACCCTATATATAAGAAGCTGCATATCTTTCCTACACAAGGAAGATGAATTTATTTATATTTTCTATAACGTCCTGTAACTCGGGAATACAGTCTGTCACGTGTTTTCTCTAAGTAAAGATATGCAAAGGCTCAAACTTTGTTAGTTTTTAACATTCACATTCAAATATCTATAATGATTAATAGAGTCATTCTCTACATACCAAAAGTTAGAAAGAATAACTATCATCAAAAATACACTATGATCAGTTGCCTCAAATTATTATTGAGGAAGTGTTTAACAACTTAAATACAATAACAGTTTAAATTCAAATTAACAAGATTATCCAATATTTATCTTTTCTCCTCATCGGAATACTACTCATTCTAGTATATGTATTATATATTCTTCTTAGTATTTTGATTTGTCTCTGCTAAGGTCTTATCATATCCTACTACTTCTCTTATGGTACTTGCAACTAAAAAAGGCCTTATAAGGGATGAGCTAACACCTAGTACAACGCATACCTACATATGCCTACTCATGCCATGACAAAAACATCAACACATACATAATACAACATGTTATTCATACACAGTCCATCATCTTTTCGCATCGCTTAAACCAACACACAAGCTCATAATTACAAACATCATATAATCCTTCCACAAACACACATACACACGTGCGCACACACATGTACACACACTCACACACACACACATATGAGACAAAGGGTACTTCCCTTTGTCCATGAGTTTAATTCATACGTAGATAATACATATACGACAGTAGGTACTCTCCACTGTTCATGAGTCCATGTGATGTGCCTAATTCCACTTTGAAGCACAATAAAAAAGACTCAAGAAAACAATCCCAATTCAATCACAAAAACCGGTCCACCTAGTATGCAATTCTCGTGGCACCTTTGAGGATTTGATGGAAATTGTTGTTCAAATGATTCAATTGCAATCTCTAATGATAGAATTAACCAAATAACCACAAGAGAAGATGAAGTACACGTAAAAATCAGATCAAAAGGAAACAATAAACCAATGAAATTCACTTTCCCTTTCAATCACTAGTTCACGCCAACAAGAACAAGGAGGTAGGAAATCCAAGTGCTCAATAAAACAATCAATCTTACAAGATTGAAGTTTACGAAAATAGAATCACAATTATATCCAAGAAAGATCCAAATTTACCCTAGATATGACTCACTAGAGAAGAAATGAACATACAACAAAATTGAATTGATATGACTCGCAATTCGCTTTCGTTGCACTCGCCACAATTCCAATTCTTAGGTTGAAATTGATAAGAGTTTGGAACTAAGGAAAGAACCCTAATTCTCACGTGAATATGAACTCTCAATTTTGCAAAAAATTAGCCTCAAACCCTCTCTTAAGCAAGTATTTATACTTGCTACTCCTAGGGTTAAAAAGTGCTCAAAATTACAAGTTTGCCACTTTTAAGGTGGCTAACCCTAAATGAAAATTATAAGGAAATAAAAGTGTCCCAAAACCAAATACAACCAAAATAGTTTATAAAAGAAGAAGTATATAAAAGAAATGGTCTTCAAAATGCTAGTCTTCTATAGGATCCATCGGCCCAGTTCATCGCCGGTTTAGGTCGGTCCATGGATAACCTACAAGCTGAGTCTGAGGGAGTTTGTCTATTGCCCTATAAAATTTGAAAAGTGTGCCTGTTGGAAAACACGATTCAACAATAATAGAAAAGAGGTTAATATATAAATAATTCCGAGGTCGATCTGCTCAAAATGGGCTCTCAACGCGAAGATTTGAATTCCTTTAGTTCTTACCCTAATGATAGGTCTTGTCGAATTTTTATTCCTATCATCTCCTCAGGTCTCAAAAAGATTTGTCCTCAAATCTGGCAGATCAAATGCAATGGAGACTTTTTTTCTCCTAGCAATCCATCTGACGAAGTATCTCTACAAAATCCCAATATCTGAAATACTATAGGTGATGATTGTTTTCTCTCCTCTATTTCCAGGATGTATCTATTCTGCAACACAAATAATGACCCATTATCCACTAAGGTGTCCCCTATCTCAATCCATTTCACTGATATTGTTTCCTCCTTTTCTAACTCATCTGTATGTCGCCAATCCTCATGATCTTCTAATGGTTGGCCTAACTGCTCATTGCCCTCTGAGACCTCTGAAGGTGAACACAACTGTCTCTGAACATTCTAGCCCTCTAATGATAGACTCATCTGACTTTGTTTTTCAGAATACTCCAATGGTTTACTCAACTGCTCGTGAACCACTAGTATCTCTGAAGGAGAACATAACTGACCCTGAACAGTTTGGTTCCTTGGTAGTCTACTCTTAGTAACCTAGAATGAATAAGATTGCCTCTGTCTTTCCACTTTCAAGGCTAACTGTATAGCCTCATCAAGTGTACTATATCTCTGAAGCTCAACTACACAAGCTATCTCATACTTCAACCCAGATACAAAACGTGTTAGGGTTTGTTTAGGAGGTTCAACTGATCTACATCTGATCACTAGTGTCTCAAACTCCTGTACATAGTCATCCACTATTTTACCCCCCTGTCTCAGTGTCTGGAGACACATAAATAACTCATGCCTGTAGTGTTTCGGTACAAACCTATTCCTCAAAACTCGTTTCATGTCTCTCCAAGTGTGTATTTCGGTCTCTCCATCCATTCGCCTGCTGATCACCATATTTTTCCACCATAAAGCGGCATATCCTGTGAACTCTACAGCTGTGAGACGTACCCTAGAGTCTTCATCAATCTCATAACACTTGAAAAGACCCTCAACTTGGTCTTCCCAGTCTAGGTAATCATCGGTGGAACCCCTACCATCAAATGAAGGCATCTGTAGCTTCGCACACTCTAGTCCTTGAGATGGTTTAAATTCCCTGTCCGAGTATGGATTAACCCCAAAATTATCATCTTTGTTTTCCCTAAGAGCATGATAATCTCCTTCTACTCTAGGTGGTGCCTGAAGGTTTACCATAGGTGGTGGTGGTAATGTCATCCTATCAATTCTTGTTGCCAATGTAGCAACAACTGTGGTAAGGTCCTGAAGTTGCTCATCTAGAGTTCTTCCACTTGTATTTCAACGACCTGGTCTGCCACCCACTTGGCTATTGGCCTCATTGCCAATGTCCCCATTCACACTATCATTTGACATGTTTGTGGATGCGATTTATTTGAAGTACAAATGTAATCTCAAATAACTGTAGCAAACTCCCTTCACTTTACCACGCCACAATAACACGCTTGGATAACAACACACACACTTGTACACCCACAGTGCAACAAATCACCAATGCAACAAATAATTCTTATCACTTCAAGTAAAGTAGAATAAGTGAAGCACAAATAAATACTTCCAAGTAGTTAAGATATTGAATTCAACTAAGCAAGTGTTTAAGTAATAATACTCAATAACTTTCACACTTAAATGTTTATATTTGAATTTCAAAATTCACTACTTAACTTCCTTAATTAGCCACGGTTCACACTCACACTTTATCTTAATGTACAGCACCTTACTCCACACAACTCCACAAATTTACACCACCACACACACCTCAATCACGGTGCACTCACTTCACTAATAACTCCCACGGCAACAACAACAAATTGCACTCCACTTCCACGGCAATGATAACAAATGGCTACAACAACAAATACACTCCCACTTTCCATGGCAAGGATGATAACAAAACAAATATGCCACTTTCCACAAATGTAATATGAAAATCCACAATAGGCAGCAACTCCAATTTGAAATTCAAACCACTTCACTAATTGCAAGCCTTCTTCAATTGGTAAGTAATGAATTCAAATTCAAATAGTACTCATTAACTCCCACAACTTAATGGAATGTGTTTGAATTCAAATAGATTCCTTACTAATCAAACTCAATGCAAATCTATAAATTGCACTCCTCCAATTCAGAATTATACAATGGAAGTCACAACAACAACCTACACAACCTCCTTCACGCCACAACTAGTCATGGCAAGAAATTGGTAACTTTTTTCAAGTTCACAAAATTGTTGAATTAACAACACTTCTATTCTTCTTTCCTACTACGAAAATAATTAATCACAAGAAGATACAACAACCTTCCCAATCCAACTCCAACAAACAGTAAATTAAAATTCCAATCAAGGTAATTTCGCAACTTACAAACTACAACAACACAATTGTGGTTCAAAATTGAACAACCCTAATTGAAGATGATAATTCACGAAATCAAACAACAATCAATCCCTTCTCTCAACATGTGCTCTGATACCAAAAAGATGATGTGCCTAATTTCACTTTGAAGAACAATAAAAAAGACTCAAGAAAACAATCCCAATTCAATCACAAAAACCGGTCCACCTAGTATGCAATTCTCGTGGCACCTTTGAGGATTTGATGGAAATTGTTGTTCAAATGATTCAATTGCAATCTCTAATGATAGAATTAACCAAATAACCACAAGAGAAGATGAAGTACACGTAAAAATCAGATCAGAAGGAAACAATAAACCAATGAAATTCACTTTCCCTTTCAATCACTAGTTCACGCCAACAAGAACAAGGAGGTAGGAAATCCAAGTGCTCAATAAAACAATCAATCTTACAAGATTGAAGTTTACAAAAATAGAATCACAATTATATCCAAGAAAGATCCAAATCTACCCTAGATATGACTCACTAGAGAAGAAATGAACATACAACAAAATTGAATTGATATGACTCACAATTCTCCTTCGTTGCACTCGCCACAATTCTAATTCTTGGGTTGAAATTGATAAGAGTTTGGAACTAAGGAAAGAACCCTAATTCTCACGTGAATATGAACTCTCAATTCTACAAAAAATTAGCCTTAAACCCTCTCTTAAGCAAGTATTTATACTTGTTACTCCTAGGGTTAAAAAGTGCTCAAAATTACAAGTTTGCCACTTTTAAGGTGGCTAATCCTAAATGAAAATTATAAGGAAATAAAAGTGTCCCAAAACCAAATACAACCAAAATAGTTCATAAAAGAAGAGATATATAAAAGAAATGGTCTTCAAGATGCTGGTCTTCTATAAGATCCATCGGCCCAGTTCATTGCCGGTTTAGGTCGGTCCATGGATAACCCACAAGCTAAGTCTGAGGGAGTTTGTCCATTGCCCTATAAAATTTGATAAGTGTGCCTGTTGCAAAACACAATTCAAGAATAATAGAAAAGAGGTTAATATATAAATAATTTTGGGGTCGATCTGCTCAAAATGAGCCCTCAACGCCAAGATTTGAATTCATTTAGTTCTTGCCGTAATGATAGGTCTTGTCGGATTTTTATTCCTATCACCATGAGTCCTTTCACATCTCACACAACAATCCTTCCATGTTCAAGACATGAGTTATTCCATACCACATAACCCTAAATCTACTTAGATCATTTATTATGTGACTCCACTAAGGACAACGTCATGTACTAATCATTAGGGTGCTACCTTGAGAACATTAACCCTCACTCGGTTTCTCAAACCTAACCAAACATAATCACATACACAACCAATCATACTCATTATTCAATATTAGTTTAATCTACATACATCTCTTACCTAACAAGCACAAACAACAAACATGATATCCATGTACCTAATGTGCTTCGAAGGGAAATTGCAATATGAATCATTGATGGAACACACAATGTAACAATTCCCCACTAATTGGCGTGAAATCTAACTTGTATGAATCTTAAATTGCGTGAACAAGAGAGAGAAAAGAAGAGCTAATTCCTTACTAGATGTTACGCACTAGTTGGAATTACGATTGATTTGATATTGTTGATATTATGCACAACAAAAATCAAATCCAACTCGCCACAATTCTAAAAGAATTGATAAGAGTTTATTCGTGAAAGGAGAGTCTCCTTACGGCAATAACATGTGAATTATTTCTCAAAACAAAAGTCCCTTTACAAAACCTAAATAACAAGTATTTATACCTTACTATAATTATGGAAAAATAACCTAAGTAACTAGTACACATGACCGGTCACTTCAAGCTTCAATCACGATCATAAGGAGAAACACAAGACTGGTTCTCCCTTAGTTCAATTCGGTTCATTATGGACCTGACCCATTTACAAACCAATTGCTATTGTGCTTGGTCATGTTCTTGTAAAAATCGACAAAATGTACTTGATAAAATGCAAAAACAATTATTATAAAATAAATAAAGATAATATGTGAATGTCTTGGTTCCATTTGTTTCTAGTAGGCTTCCCAATGTTGGATCCAGAAGTTTGATTCCTATCATCTCCTCGGGCCTATGAAAGATTTGTCCTAAAATCTAATGGGTCTTTCCCTGGACTGAAAACCTTAGTTTGCATTTACTTGTCGCCTTGAAGTCTTGAGTGACATAGGGGTTAAGACAACCCATGCACCATCCTTCTGAAACACACAAGTGTTTTTAAACCCATCATGTAGCACCTTCCTGTCAAATAACCAAGGTCTGCCCAATAGTATATGAAAGGCGCACATAGGAAGAACATCACAAACAATTTCATCAGGGTATCTATCTCCTATGCTGAAAGGAACTTTAGCCCTCTAAGTAATATGCAGACTACCTCGTTCATTCAGCCAATGTAATTTATAGGGTTGAGGATGTGGGTTAGTGACTAGTTGCAATCTATTTACTATTGCAGTAACTATTACATTTGTGTAACTTCCACCATCAATAAAAAGAGCACATGAATTACCTTGAACCCAACAAAGAGTATAGAATAGGTTTTCCCTTTGTATGTCCCTAATATCTGGAGATATAGTCATGACCCTGCGCAACACATTAATAGACAGATATTTATCATTTCCCTTGTCTTCATGTGTCTCAGCTTCATGGTCATCATAATACTCATGTAATACTATTGAAAAATCTATAGGCTCAACTACTTCTTCTTAACCATCCTCACTGTTTCCCTCCATAGCAGTCATCACCCTTTTTGTTGGGAAACTGAGCAGTCATGTGTCTAAAATCCATGCATTTGAAATATTTGATTTGACGCATCTTTCCACTGGTTGTCCCTAGTACTGTTTGTCGGATATCAGCTCCAACAACCTCTTTTCCTTTTCTAAAAATTTCCCTCTCCCTTTCAGTAATAGTTGTATTTTTGTCCACAGTCTTATCATTTTCCCCTATTCCCTTTTGTTCACCCTGTTGACCATCTAACCCGTGAGGTTTGGTAGAAGTTCCATACCTGTTGCTCATTGCTCGAAAAGGGTTGGATCGCCTTTGTCTCTCCACTTTCAAAGCTAGCTGGATGGCCTCATCTAATGTGTTATACCTCTAGAGCTCTACAATGCAAGCAATTTCATACTTTAACCCTGACACAAATCATGCTAAGGTTTGCTCAGGAGGTTCGACTGATCATCATCTGATCATCAGTGTCTCAAACTCTTATACATAATCGTCAACTATTTTACCTCCCTGCCTTAAGGTTTGGAGTCGCATAAACAAATCCTACCTATAGTGCTTTGGTATAAACCTTTTTCTCATTAGCCGTTTCATTTCCCTCTAAGTATGTATATCGGCCTCACCATCTCTTAATTTGCTACCCACAAGATTCTTCCATCATAAACCAGCATAGCCTGTAAATTCTATAGCTGCAAGACGAACCTGAGTGTGATTATCAATCTCATAGCACTCAAATAGGCCCTTGACCTTATCCTCCCAATCCAAGTAGTCTTCTACAGAACCCTTTCCAGCAAATGAAGGCATCTGTAATTTCACATATTCTAAGCCCCGAGGCGGTCTAAACTCACAATTAGGGTAAGACTCATTTTCAAAATTATCATTCCTTTCCTCCCTAAAAGCATGATAATCACCTTCTATCCTCTTACCCCTATTGCCTCCAATAGCTCCTTCCTTGTGAGCATTTTGATGGGCTACCCGAGGTGGGGGTGCTTGAGGGTTTGCCACCGGTGGTTATGGCGTCGTCATTTGATCTACCCATGTTGCTAATGTAGCAACAATAGTGGTGAGATCCTGCAATTGTTCTTCTAATGTTCTTCCACCTACAATATGATGACCTTGACCTCCTCCAACCTAACTATTAGCCTCATTGCCAATTCCACCATTTACACTATCATTTGACATGATTTTGCAATTTTTTTTTTTATACTCACAATCACTCATTCACAACAACAACACACTCCATGGTTCATTACACACAAACAACACCTCACACCTACATAGTGACAATAACACACCTTCACGCCAACAACAACACACACTCATGGTACCACACAACCACACACCAACACCTTTACGGTTTAAGTATACACACACCCATAGTACCACATGTACCTTCAAGGCTCAACACACTTCAAGACACAATACGCACTCCATTATGACTTAACACACTCCACTATGACTTAACACACCTCATGGCACACACACTTACACACCACATCTCAACAACAACACACACCTCATGATATACACACAACCTCACACCACACCTACACGACAACAAACACACACACTCCCACAAGACTACACACCTTAGCACAACACACACAAACAATCACGGTTCCTACACACGACAATGTTACAATAATCACTTTCCTCAATTACTCAAGTTAATGTTGTAATCAAAGCAAATCAATGAGCAATTACTGATAAAGGCATATTTTACTCATAATTCATTAAGCAATTTGCAAGTATTCATTATTGATTTTAGAGAAATCACAAGGAAATGGTACTTAATCATGTTTATTTTTATATTTCAGATGTTGAAGGACTTTGAGTTCAAAGCTTAATCAATTTGGAGAGATTGCATACAAATTGAAGCATGAAAAGATTGAAGGATGGCAAATGAGAGATTAAAGCCGCCGGCCTTTATGGCCGGCCTTCAATGCAAGGCCGCCGGCCTTTATGGCCGGCTTAAAGGAAGGCCGCCGGCCTTTATGGCTGGCTTAAAAGAAGGCTGCCGGCCTTGGACCGGTCTTGTTTTAATTGCATCTTCTCGCCTCCCCTTGCATATATATAGGTCTTATGTCGATTTAGAGAGGAACTCTTGTCAAATTTTAGTGTTCTTAGAGTAGTTTTAACCTAGTTTTAAGGGAGAATTGTGGAGATCAAATCTTGGAGAAAACTTTGTGATCTTCGTGGAGATTATCATCCTTTGTGAAGGATTTGTGGAGTTCCTTTCAATTAAGGTATTATTTGTATTGTTGAATTGGTGATTTCTGAACTTCATTTCTGATATGCAATTCAAGCATTTGATCTAACCATTGAATATGATTTCTTTTACACGAATCTCCTTGAATCATAATCATGTCTTTATCTCCATGAATTGCTAAGTCTTTTCCTTAGGAAATTGGATGAAACCCTAGAATGTTAAAAGGATAATTGTAGCCATGTTATATGATTAGGAATTATTAGGATTATTCATGATTGCAATTCCTTTGATTTCAATTATAATTGGTCTTTGATTATAATTGTTAGAAATCCTTTTGATACGGGAGTTGATTAGGATTTGTTAGGAATTCTTAATTAGATTGATTATCAATACGGGAGTTGAGATAATTGGTTTAATTAGAGTTTATGGTAGGCGCAATGCAATGTTTCTTGTTAATTAATCACTAAGGGATTAGGGTTAATTGATTTAGGGCATTAGTTGTTTGTAACATCGGGAGGTGTATGAACATAATTTTGATTCCTTGGTTAATTGGAGACGCGGAAGCCGACTAATTGATTTAAGGTTAACATCCTTAAAAAGGATTTTCTAAACTCACTTGAATAACCTTATAACCACTAGTTGATATAACATGGTAGCAGTTTAATTAATGGATCTAGGGTGAATTCTAATTTCCCGCGTTCATAATTGACAGATTCTTCATAAAATTCTCCTTGTTTGCTTTAAGTTAAATTTTTAGCTTAGACATTTCAAAGCCCCTCTTTAATCTCCTAGATATTAATAAGAATTGCCATAGGTCTAGTACTCTATTGGTTCCTCGAGGGATCGACAATCTTACTTTTCACCACTCTATTACTTGATACGACCAGTGCACTTGCTGCAATTTACACTCCCATTTTATATATACGTTCTGAGCATATCAAGTTTTTGGCGCCGCTGCCGGGGAACTAATAGATATTAGATTTCGTAATTCTATTGGTAGTCTAGGTGCAATTTTACGTTTTTCTTGGCTTTTGGTCTCTTTGCAAGTGTTACATGCGCAAGAGTAGGAGTGCTGATCTCCTACCTTTCGATATTGAGATTGAGCGTACTCTACGCCAGATTAGAAGAGACAACAAGTATAGAGAACAAGTAGAAGAGATGGCGAATGAGGATAATCGTCAGATTCAGGGTGTTCAGCGAGCACTTAGAGATTTCTCTGTTCCTAGGATTCAGGAACCACCCATTGTTAGACCAACTATACAAGCCAACAATTTTGAGCTTAAACCGGCACTCATTCAAATGGTGCAATCGAGTCAGTTTGGAGGGTATTCAAATGAGAGCCCTAATGATCATCTTGCTGGGTGTCTTCAATACACCAACACTGTCAAGCAGAATGGTGTCACTGATGATGCCATAAGACTACAGCTTTTCCCTTTCTCATTAAGGGATAAAGCAAGAGCTTGGTTTTATTCATTGCCCCAGGGATCTATCACTACCTGGGAAGACCTATCAATCAAGTTCTTGAGGAGATTCTTCCCACCAGCTAGGACTGCCAAACTAAGAAGTGATATCACTAACTTTGCAAAGTTTAGTGGCGAATCACTTTATGAGGCATGGGAGAGATTCAAGGAAGCAACGAGAAAATGCCTACATCATGGTTTACCAGACAATCTCCTTATTGAGATTTTTTACTTGAGTCTGGATGAGACATTGAGGTCTCTTGTGGATGCTGCAGCTGGGGGTGCACTAATGGGAAAAACTTACTTAGAGGCCAGTGCATTGATAGAAGAGATGGCCTCTAGTGCACACAATTGGCAAACTGAGAGAAGTGGTACAAGAGTAGCTTCAATGAATGACAATGTTAGTATGGCTCAGTTGACTGCTCAGATAGCTGCCCTCACCACTCAGGTAAGTAGACTCGCCTCTTCAAATTCTTTTAATGCTAATCCATCTTCTAGTTGTGAAATTTGCTCAGGACCTCACTCAGCTAGTGAGTGCATGGCTGGAAAGTCATCAGCTCCATCTAGTGGAGAGCAGGTAAACTTTGTAGGCAACTTCTAGAGAGGTACTCAAGGACCATATTCGAATACATACAATCCTGGGGTGGTCAAGGGCAGACATCCAGCAGGTAAGTTTATTGATATCCACCTACAAAACATTGGTGGAAGCTGAAAAGAAGGGCACCATACCATGGAAGGAAGCTTGGAATCCAAATCTGAAGATGATGGTATTGAAGGAGTTGTTTAAACTCCTTGATTTAAGCTGAGATGACAAACCCTGATAGTCAGGCTGATGACTATAAAACATGCGCTCTATGGGAGGCAGCCCATATTTATGTTTACTTTATTGTGTTTTGTTGGTTTTCCTTTAATTGTTTTTAGGAAAATGCAAGGTGAATGTTCACAAGGACCAATCTCTCCAAGTTCAACTTTGATGGAATTTAAATATGGCTTCTACATGTTATACCAGGGGAGTACTAGTTCCTTTTTTCTTATTTCCTTCCTATTTTGTTATTTGCATTGATGTGAGACAGTGTGGATACTGTCTATTCTTAAGTGTGGGGAAGGGAATGTAGGTATTAAAGTTGAGATGAGTATTGCCTGTTCTGTGCTTTGATGATCATACTCTTCCATTATCTTGAACTGTATTTGTCCCTGAGTTATCTGACAATTTTTAGGCCAATTTTTTTCAAAACTTTTGATGGAAATCTAGAGATTATACAAAAAATAAAAAAATAAAATAAAAATAAAAAATAAAAGCCTTTTGCATCTGTTTATGATTTATTAAAAATAATAACTCATTATTATGCCCTACTCACCACTGTTGTGATTCTTGTACTTAGTTAAAATTAATAAATAAAATCTTTAGAAATCAAATTTACCTAGTTTTTAGCCTTATAATTTGAAGTTTAAGAGTCTATTGAGTCCTCTTGTGAAAGATAAACAGGTCTACTTCGGGTCTCTTTTCTAGCTAGTGTATCTTCTTGAAAGTTGCTTTGAAAGCTTTTCAACATCTAATAAAAGAGGTAAGGGAAACTCCTCACTTAGTGATCCCTTATAAAAAAGTCTTAATTCTATATAGCATTCAAATGAAATAAGTTGCATTACTCCAATGACTCTGGTAATTGAGTTAAGAGTATCCAAACTTGAATGCTAGAGTGAGGGAGAGTTCGATGGGGTCCCTTTAAAACCTGGTCACTTGGGTGATGAGCTCAGGGTGTGCCAAATCAGTGATCTCACTATAGCGATAAGGGCGGAGAAGCAAAAGTTCAATACACGAACTTATTTTATAGTAAAAAAAAAATAAAGAAAAAAAGAAAAAGAAAAAAAAAAAGAAAAAAAGAAAAAAGAAGAAGTAGAGTTTTAGTGAATGCTCATCAACAAGCTACAGGACTTATAATTAAAAGGGAGAAAATCTAGGAAAGGAATTGATACCATATGCTTTCATTTTATGTTGACTTGTTTAAAGAAGTGATGTAAAGGATCATATGCTTGCTAATTGCCAGTGAAGTTTAAATGGGTGTTTTTCCTTTAGGACTGAATATCTACTTTTGGAATAAGAATTCTTAGGTTAAACGCTTGGATTAAAGTTTTTTTTCTCTAGATTAGTTGGTTAATTTTGAGTATAGTACTCTAATCACATATTCCCAGTTTGGTTTGAGTGGTGGGCATCACAAAGTAGTGAGTTAGAAGTAGAGATAACAGATGTTCAAGTTTGTATGATAATAAAAAAAAAAATGTACTTTCTAGGATAGATTTCTTTCTGGTTTTATTTTGCTTGAGGACAAGCAAAAGTTTAAGTGTAGGGGAGTTGATAAAGGCATATTTTACTCATAATTCATTAAGCAATTTGCAAGTATTCATTATTGATTTTAGAGAAATCACAAGGAAATGGTACTTAATCATGTTTATTTTTATATTTCAGATGTTGAAGGACTTTGAGTTCAAAGCTTAATCAATTTGGAGAGATTGCATACAAATTGAAGCATGAAAAGATTGAAGGATGGCAAATGAGAGATTAAAGCCGCCGGCCTTTATAGCCGGCCTTCAATGCAAGGTCACCGGCCTTTATAGCCGGCTCAAATGAAGGCCGCCGGCCTTTATGGCCGGCTTAAAAGAAGGCTGCCGGCCTTGAACCAGTCTTGTTTTAATTGCATCTTCTCGCCTCCCCTTGCATATATATAGGTCTTATGTCGATTTAGAGAGGAACTTTTGTCAAAGTTTAGTGTTCTTAGAGTAGTTTTAACCTAGTTTTAAGGGAGAATTGTGGAGATCAAATCTTAGAGAAAACTTTGTGATCTTCGTGGAGATTATCATCCTTTGTGAAGGATTTGTGAAGTTCCTTTCAATTAAGGTATTATTTGTATTGTTGAATTGGTGATTTCTGAACTTCATTTCTGATATGCAATTCAAGCATTTGATCTAACCATTGAATATGATTTCTTTTACACGAATCTCCTTGAATCATAATCATGTCTTTATCTCCATGAATTGCTAAGTCTTTTCCTTAGGAAATTGGATGAAACCCTTGAATGTTAAAAGGATAATTGTAGCCATGTTATATGATTAGGAATTATTAGGATTATTCATGATTGCAATTCCTTTGATTTCAATTATAATTGGTCTTTGATTATAATTGTTAGAAATCCTTTTGATACGGGAGTTGATTAGGATTTGTTAGGAATTCTTAATTAGATTGATTATCAATAAGGGAGTTGAGATAATTGGTTTAATTAGAGTTTATGGTAGGCGCAATGCAATGTTTCTTGTTAATTAATCACTAAGGGATTAGGGTTAATTGATTTAGGGCATTAGTTGTTTGTAACATCGGGAGGTGTATGAACATAATTTTGATTCCTTGGTTAATTGGAGACGCGGAAGCCGACTAATTGATTTAAGGTTAACATCCTTAAAAAGGATTTTCTAAACTCACTTGAATAACCTTATAACCACTAGTTGATATAACATGGTAGCAGTTTAATTAATGGATCTAGGGTGAATTCTAATTTCCCGCGTTCATAATTGATAGATTCTTCATAAAATTCTCCTTGTTTGCTTTAAGTTAAATTTTTAGCTTAGACATTTCAAAGCCCCTCTTTAATCTCCTAGATATTGATAAGAATTGCCATAGGTCTAGTACTCTATTGGTTCCTCGAGGGATCGACAATCTTACTTTTCACCACTCTATTACTTGATACGACCAGTGCACTTGCTGCAATTTACACTCCCATTTTATATATACGTTCTGAGCGTATCAATTACTATACCCCTTTACAATTATGGAATTTAAATTCAGATGGCCTGCCTATCTTCCATACAAGGAGCTCACAGCAATGAACCTTAGATGTAGTTTCCACAACTTCAATCCACAATATGCTATGTAGTCACGGCACACTGAAAGATTAATTTTTCAATTTCACTTCACACAACAACTATAGATAATTGGAATGCAAGAACCCTAAATCCCCAATTCAAAATAAAAAACCTCCATGTTAATTCAACTCATAATTACTAAGGAATTAAGGAACAATTCAACACAAGAACTTAATTCCACTTCTCATAACTTCAATTTTGAAATGAAAGAACAAGAACCCTAAATCCCCAATTTGTGATTTACGAATTCCCCTTCCACAAACCTATGCTTTGATACTAAATTATGATGTGCTCAAAGTGCATTGCAATATAAATCAAGGATGACACAACAAGGAACCAATTTCTAATCAATTGGGGTGTGAACCGTAAATTGAAAATGGAACCCTAATTTGCATGAACAATAGATAGAAAAGAAGAGCTAATTCTTTACCAGATGTTACGCACTAGTTGGAATTAGGATTGATTTGATATTGTTGATATTATGCACAACAAAAATTAAATCCAACTTGCCACAATTCTAGAAGAATTGATAAGAGTTTATGTGTGAAAGGAGAGCCTCCTCATGGCAATAACATGTGAATTATTTCTTAAAACAAAAGTCCCTTTACAAAACCTAAATAACAAGTATTTATGTCCTACTACAATTATGGAAAAATAACCTAAGTAACTAGTACACATGGCCGGTCACTTCAAGCTTCAATCACGATCACAAAGAGGAACTTAAGACTGATTCTCCCTTGGTTCAATTCGGTTCATTATGGATCATGATCCATTCACAAACTAATTGCTATTGTATTTGGTCGTATTCTTGTAAAAACCGACAAAATGTACCTGATAAAATGCAAAAACAATTATTGTAAAATAAATAAAGACAATATGTGAATGTCTTGGTTCCATTTGTTTCTAGTAGGCTTCCTAATGTTGGATCTAGACGTTTAATTCCCATTAGTACCTTAAAATTAGTGAGTGATTTCTCGTCACACTTCTACAATCCTTTAGTTCTTCAAACTTATTCTCTTTCTCAATTAAGTACACTTAGTATTGTAAGTGAACGAAATAGCATGAAGTAGGGAGTGTTTCGAATCAACACTGCCATGTAGGAGGTTGTGTAAAGGAACCCGATTCTAGGATGGTCGTGTCAGTGGCCGTGTATTGTTTTGTGCATTTTTATCAATTCAACATACTTAAGTATACGATTAGGCATTTGGCTATATATTTCAGCACAATTGGGTATATGGTCTAACTAGCTATATACCTTTCTATGAATTTATGCAATTTGACTCACCTAAGTATACAAGTATGTTGGGTGATAATGTATCTTTTCGTACATATTCGCATTTCAACACAGGTAGGTACAGAGGTGTGTACTTAGCTGTGTAGGTTAATGTTCCATTGTGAATTCCTTTTTCAATTCATAAAATCCCAATCTTTCTAACCCTAAACAAAATACAACACTTCTAGACTTAATTGTGCATTTTTTTGTAAAAAAAAAAAACAAATTAGGGTTAATCTAATGACTTGCCAATTTAGATTGTTCTAATGCTTGAATTCTTGTCTTGAGCCTTTTATCCCTCAATTTGTTCTGCAAGGAATTTTGAAGGGTTAATAACTAATTCATGTTATATGTACGTGAATGATGATCAATTGGTATTGATTGGTTTACTTATCTTGATCTAATAAGTGAATTGCAGAACGTGGTTATTTTCTTCTCTCTTAGGTTTATGAAAATGGCACTTAAGGTTTTGGATAGTGCAAATGAGAGAAAAGGGTTAGAAAACTACAAGCTTGCCTATTTATATCTCTATGGTAAAATGACTAAATTGCCTCCAATTTCTTCAAATTAATTACCACATTAACCTTGGCTTAAATTCTTAATAAAATGTAAATACATATATATATTAATTCTCAAGTATTTATATTCTCCCCCTCTTACAATTTTTTTTTTCTAAAAAATTACCTGGATCATGGAAGAGTTTAGGATATCTCCTTTTCATTTCTTCTTCCAAGTCCCAAGTTGCCTCTTTCTCTATTTGGTTGCTCCATTGTATCTTAACACATTTGATAACCTATACTTGACACTGCATCTGTTGCAAATTCAATTTCCTTTAATGCGGGTAAACTTGGCAAATCTTTAAGAAATACTTTAGTAAATTCCTTCACTACCCTTAGTTGATCAATCTTCACCATGTCTTCAACTTCAACTATCATTGAAGCCATCATACTCTTGCCCCACAATTCATGTGTTGGTAGCCTGGTTGGATTATGTGCTTTTAGCTAGAAACAAAACTGTAGCTAGAAGCAAAACTGTTCTCCTTCTAGTATGCTGAAACGTATTGTCATATCATGACAATCAATAGTTGCATGATTTTTGATCAACTAATCCATTCCTTGTATTACATCAAAATTTGTCATTTCTAGCACTAAGAGATTTGCAACTAGTATTCTACCTTGAACTTCTATATGTACCTTTCTATAGGCTTTATTCAATCCTCTGCCCACAGCCATCGGTGTACTCAAACTTAACATAGTATTTAACAACTCAATACATATATTATGCATACTTCTAAATGCATCAAACATACATAAATGTGATGCACCAGTGTCAAACAAAACATATGCTTTAGCAAAATGTACCAATAGTGCACCTACCAATATGTCTATATCTAAAGTGTGTAGTTTCTATAGTAAGAACACTCATGCTAGTACCCTTTGTCTTGGCTCTACATGCTGAAGTCTACCACCATTGTTCCTAGCCTAATTTCTCCCTGCTAGTGCTAGCAGCACATTTTATCCTCTAGTGTTTAGGCAATTAACTATTCTATGACCCCTTTATTTATAGGAGAAATAAAATGTGATAGGTGTCAATTTCTCTAAGCAAGTTTTATTGCTATGTCCTATTTTCCCACATAAAAAATAGGCACCCTCTGGCCATTTGCATTCATTTAGTTCATGTGGCCCATAGCATCTCATACACTTGTTGCCCTAACTTATTGATGAAGTCCTAGCTTGAGAGGAGGGCACTGTAATGACCATAGGTCTGATCTACACAGTATAGAGCTTCTTGCCCTTCTCTTAAATTATGTACCTTAGGTAGGTCTCTTTCCCAATACAATCTTGGTCCTTAGTGTCATTATCTCTTAAGTTCTCTTATGACTCTATTTTAGAAACTTAGCCACCTCAGAGTAACTGTTTAGCTAAAATGTGCCAATGTTATGCCTTGTAGGCCCTTAGGAAGTGTAGTTTCTATTGTACGTTGCATGGAAACCTAGGGATATCATGATAGTCAGTAGTTGCATGATGTCTGATCAACCAATCCATTCCTTGTATTACATCAAAAATTGTCATTTCTAGCACTGGGAGATTTGTAACCAGTATTCTACCCTGCACTTCTATATTGACCTTTCTACAAACTTTATTCAATCCAATACCTATAGCCATCAGTGTATTCAAACTTAACATAGTATTCAACACCTCAATACATATATTATGCATACTTCTAAATGCATCAGACATACATAAATGTGATGCACCAATGTTAAACAAAACATATGCTTTAGCAAAATGTACTAATAGTGCACCTACTAATGTGTCTATATCTAAAGTGTGTAGTTTCTATAGTAAGAACACTCATGCTAGTATCCTTTATCTTGGCTCTACATGCTAAAGTCTATCACCATTGTTCCCAACCTAATTTCTCCCTTTTAGTGCTAGCTTCACATTTTATCCTCTAGTGTTTAGGCAATCAACCATTCTATGACCCCTTTATTTGTAGGAGAAACAAAATGTGAGGGGTATCAATTTCTCTAAGCAAGTTTTATTGCTATGTCCTATTTTCCTACATGAAAAACAGGCACCTTCTGGCCATTTACATTCATTTAGTTTATGTGGCCCATAGCATCTCATACACCTGTTGCCTTGACTCATTGACGAAGTCTTAGCTTGAGAAGAGGGCACTGCAATGACCATAGGTTTGATCTACATAGTATAGAGTTTCTTGCCCTTCCCTTGAATTATACACCTTAGGTAGGTCTCTTTCCTAATACAATCCTGGTCCCTAGTGTCATTATCTCTTAAGTCCTCTTATGAATCTGTTTTAGAAACTTGGCCTTATTCACCAACTCAAAGTAACTGTTTAGCTAAAATGTGCCCACTTTATGCCTCGTAGGCCCTTAGGAAGTGTAGTTTCTACTGTACGTTGCTTGGAAACCTAGGGATAATCCTTTGTGTTATCCGAGAGTTTACCTTATCATGTATAGGGTGTACTCACATCCAAAATTCCTAAATCAGGATTTAACATTTTTCATGAAATACATCAATATATATACAATAATTCGGAGTAATAAAATATTATAATATCTATAGGTGCATATTATAGTTTCAAAGATCAAAGTTCTTAATACATTTCAGTCCAGGCTAAGTATTTGGAAATTAAAATAATAACTTAGATGTAAATATACAAAAGTGATCTCTCCACTTAAGTCCCTTATGGTTCCCTTGCATCCTGCACTAACCTCTAGCATTTGTCTACCAGGTTCTAGCCAAAGAGGTGCTTGCAACAAGGGAAATCTATGGGAATGTAAGCTATAAAACTTAGTGAGCTAGATCCACTTATTGAATTGGCAAGCAAATATCAAGCAAGTTATTTAATTCAAACATATGTCATGCATGAGCAATCACATGAATGCAACATTATATACGATTTACTAGACACCACATATAGCATGAATTTAACGCTGCTTGTTGCTTGGGTTGGGAAATCATGAACAATACGTTGGCTTTAGGCTTTAGTGACCCCGAGATACCTTTTGAGATAATTCATAAAATATATATATATTTTTCTAATATATTTCAATAGACTTGAAAATATGTATATACATACTAAGCTTGTTATAGGGTATGGATTATGAAAGGCCCACAAGCTCAATCACCACTAAGCAATGAATCCCTAGACTAAATATTCCTAAGTCTCAACTATAATGCAACATTTCCTGGTTCCACTTATTTCCCAAAGGTTAAGATAAGGTATGCCCATAGAGTACACCTCCATAGGGCCTTTCTATACCACTGTATGATGTTGATGGCCTTCTTACATGTAAGACTTCATGATGCGTGATTCATTTTATTTAAGATCGAGTAATCTTAAGTCAAGTTATTTGGCATCCATCACAAATAAATACAGATAGTTGTAATTTCTATAGTCTAAATGTAGGGGGAAGCAAAAACCAATTAACTCGATATAATTAAGATCAATTGACATTCAAACATAGCATTCAAGCACATAAAATACCCCAAGTTACCCCCACATACAAATCCAATTCATATATCAGATATTTATAAACATACGAGTACGCTAATTACAAACATAAGCAAGGAATAGTAATTATCGAATTTTCACTCACCTGGCCATAAGGTCTATAGTTGTAATAATCGGGCGGTAAGTCATCCTCAAATGATGTGTCACTTGATAGGACAAAATAATTCTATAAGTTTGGGTCAAAACCAATCTATACTAATTTTGCTGGTTTTGGCAATTTTCTCAGTTTTGAAGGTTTTAGTATTTTCTTCAAAACGTTTCTGTTTTAAATATGTTTTTTTTTTCATATTTGTAGTCATTTTAAAGGGTTTTGAATGTTCTTTCTATTTCTAAAGTCATTTTGATTGTTTAAGCTTTAGAAGATTGTCCTAGTGCCTGAACAGATCGCCCGATTTATGTTTGGTTTAAGATTCCTTCTTACCTAATTTGATCTAATCACATAAAGAAATTAATTCTAACCACTTGGAATATATTTAGGACTTTTGAATGGTGTGCTAACTTTTTTTTTTCTTTCTAGAATTTTTAGAATTTACTAGGGAATTTGTGGGGCTTTCCAAGGCTTCGGATTTGAAAATTTTCCTTCCTAATTGTGTAGGTTTTATGTTTTCCTTTACAATTTTTATTCCCATAATTTTTCTAATATT
This sequence comes from Laguncularia racemosa, assembly GCA_037954665.1. Taxonomy (NCBI): domain Eukaryota; kingdom Viridiplantae; phylum Streptophyta; class Magnoliopsida; order Myrtales; family Combretaceae; genus Laguncularia; species Laguncularia racemosa. The sequence goes on along the minus strand of JBBMOL010000252.1, from coordinate 724,666 downwards.
ATTTTAGAATTCTTATGTTTTGGAAATTTAGAAATTTCCAAATTTAATTAGGTTTGGCCATGGTTTGAAGTCCTTGGACTTGCCTTGCACATCTTTCAAAATTTTCTACTCCTAAAGGGTCCATTTTGTCATCCACACATTTCCACAATTTAAGAGGCATGAAATACATCAACAATATACTTGATTAGCTTCTTAACTTAGGCATCTAGAAGCACAAGGAGTCTCCAATTTTTTATCTCCATTCATTTTTCTAAAACTCCAATCATACATGTTATATTTCAAGAGGGATCCTTACAGTTTTACATTCTATTTTTGCTTTGCATTTCGAACTTATTTCCTAAGCTAAATATACTCCAAATATACATGTAAAGTTGCAAAATAAAAGCAACATAACTTTATTCTATTATGTGGAATCAAGATATTACAAGAAAAAAAAATGATATCAACACGAAGGTGCGAAGGTCCTACACGTTAGTGCTATGAGAGTACTTATATCTTCCTCCTTCTACTTCCTCTTGGGGAGGCCTTATGTCTTGATCTTCCTTAATCCCTTAGCTCTCCCAATGGCCTCTTGATTGGTGTAGATAATATCAGAAATTTGGCTTGATTGAGGGTTGTTTGGAGCATGATCAGTGAATGAAGTTTGGAGGGTGTGTAAGGGAAACAAAGTTACAATTTATAAAGGTAATGTGATCTGATTTTTACATGTATTTTGGGATTTCTTTAGATAGCTTTTGAGTGTGTTTTTCTTATGTTAATTCTTCAGAAGGAAGGGGTTTCATGTGGAGAATTGGTGGTGATAAAATAAAAAAGGGATAGCTTAGAAAAGAGGGTTAGAAGTTACGGTGTAGGGTAGTTGTTTGATTTGTTTTTTTTTGGAAGGTTTTCTTGTGAGTGTTTGGCTAATTTTTTATAGCTTTTATGTGGCAAAATTTTCCAAAATAACGAGAGGTTTCACGTGTGGAAATGGGGAATGAGAAATCCGAAGTTTAGGTAGTGTGCTTGTGGAAATTGTCCATTGGTCCTTAGCTTGGCTAATTGGGTAGAGGTTTTGTCCATTAGGTAAAGAGTCTAATTGCAGGGGGACATGTCTGCAAATTGAGGGCATTTTCATTAGGTTTTGCTCCTTCTTTTTCCATAAGTATAATCCCTAATTATCCTTGTAATTAGTTAAGGTAATCTAGTTAGTTTCCTATTTAGTTCTTTTAGTTACTCTAGCTAGCATCCTCACGTGGAGCATGGGCAGATTGGGGCTTGTTTTGGGCTAATAAATCTCCTTATTTTCTTATGGTTAAATAGGCTTTAATTAGGGCTTATATAGGGGGAATTCTAGATTATGTTTGGGTTTAAGTTCAAGTCATTTGACGGTTCAAATATGGCCATCTCACTCTCCCTACTAATGCCACCTACAAGGATGGTTTAGGTCCATAATTTTCCTAACTTTTGTATTGCCTTAATTAAATCTTTGGGTTTTCTTATACTAATTATAGGGTCTTTTGTCTTCATTTAAGTTTCAGTTTTGTTTGGATCGAATCTCGAGTTTTTTCGAGCATGATGTTGATTTTTGTCAATTTAGAAGGAAATCTTAACGCCAATGGTTTGTTCTAAGATTTTAGGAATTGAATTTGGGATTTTTGAACATCCAGAGTCAAGTTTATTTTCTTAAGGAAATATTTTATCATTGGGGTTTGGTTAGGTTTTGAATTCCTTAGGTTTAGATATGTTAGTTAGTTCATATATCACAAGGCGAATCCAATTTTGTAGTTAGGTTTTTGTATTCATTTTCTGACATATTCTTTGAGATTTTCCTTCATATTGATTCTTAAATTAAAAATTTTTGGGGTTTACATGTTATGCCACCACTCTTATTGGAGTATTAATGGCTTCTAGCATTTGAGTAGCATTGACCTCATTTTCTCTTTGTCCATGCTGAGGAAGTCTAGGTGGTATTCGGTTATCAAGTGCATCATATTCAATGCGTAATGTTGATCTTAGTCTTTAAATTCTCTTAGGCATTCTACAAAATAAATAGGAGTTGTCTTAGGATATCATACTATATTAGTCATATAGTAAGGATAGTTAGAATTAACATGTATTCACAAGTTTTAGTCCCATTCACTACCCACTCTCACCATGTATCATTATATTAAGGATCTTATTCCTGGGTAGTCTATAGATTAATAAATCTATGCTTTGATACCACTTAAGATATAAAGTCTTAAAACCTGAGATGAGTACAACCCGTCACTAATCCTCTTATAATTGAAGACAAGTAGAGGCTCAAACTCTATTAGTTTCCAACATTCACATTCAAATATCTATAATGATTAATAAAGTCATTCTCCACATATAAAAGGTTAGAAAGAATATTTATCCTAAAAAATACACCATGATCAATCTCCTCAAATTATTACATCGAAAGCGCTTAACAACTTAAATAAAACAATAGTCTAAAACCAAATTAACAAGATCATCCAATATCTATCTTTTCTACTCATCGGAATACTACTCATCATAGTATATGTATTCTGCATTCTACTCAGTATTCTAATTTGTTTCTATTAAGGTCACATCATATCCTACCATTTCTCCTATGGTAACTGCAACTAAAAAGTTCTCATGAGGAGTGAGCTAACACCTAGTACAATGTATACCTACACACACATATACATGCCATGACAAAAACATCAATACATACGTAATGCAATATGTTATTCAAACACAGTCCATCATCTTTTCACATCACTTAAACCAACACACAATCTCATAATTATAAACGTCATAATCCTTCCACAAACATATATATACATACAACAAAGGGTACTCCCCTTTGTCCATGAGTCTAATCCATACATAAATAATACATACATGATAGTGGGTACTCTCCACTATTAATGAGTCCATAAGTCCTTTCACATCTTATGCAACAATCTTTCGACATTTAAGACATGAATCATTCCATACCAAATAACCCTAAATAAATCCCGATCATTTTGGTACATGACTCCACTAGGAATAATGTCATATGCCAATCATCGGGGTGCCACATAAGAACACTAACCTTCACTCGGTTTCTCTAACCTAGCCAAATATAATCACACTCATAACCAATCATATCCATTATTCAATATTAATTTAATCCACATACATCTTTAACCTTACAAGTACAAATAACAATCATGCTATACACATACCTTAAAATCAACGAGTGATTCCTCTTCACACTTCTACAATCTTTCGGTTCCTCAAACTTATTCACATTCACAATTACGTACACTTAGTATTGTAAGTGAATGAAATAGCATGAAGTAGGGAGTGTTCCAAATCAACACAACTATGTAGGAGGCTATGTAGAGGAACACGGTTTAGAACACGATTGTGCTAGTGGCTATGTATCTTTCTATGCATTTCTATCGATTCAGCACACCTAAGTACATAGTCAGGTATTTAGTCGTATACTTTAGCATAGTTGGGTACATAGCATGTAAGTGGCCATGTACCTTTATATGAATTTGTGTAATTTGACATGCTTAAGTACATGGGGTGTGTTAGGTGACCATGTACCTTTCTGTACACATCTGCATTTCAGCACAAGTAGGTACATGAGCATATACCTAGCCATGTAGGTCACTATTCCATCATGGATTCTTTTTCCAATTCACAAAATCCACCACTTCTAGACCTAACTGTGCATTGTTTTCACAGAAAATTACTAATTAGGGTTAATTTAATGACTTACCAATTTAGATCATTCAAGTGTTTGAATTCTTGTTCTGAGCCTTTTATCATACAATTTGTTTTGCGAGGAATTCTAAAGGGTTAATCACTAATTCATGCTATACGTATATAAATGATGATCAATTGGTATTGATTGGTTTACTTACCTTAATCCAGTAGGTGAATTACAGAACGTAGTTGTCTTCTTCTCTCTTAAGTCTCTATAAAGGGTGTTGAAGGCTCTAGATGGAGCAAATGAAGGAAAGGGGTTAGAAAACTACATGTTTGTCTATTTATATCTCCATGGTAAATGGTTAAATTGCCCCCAATTTCTTCAAATTAATTACTATATTAACCTTAGCTTAAATTCTTAATAAAATGTAATTACATATATGTATTAATTCTCGAGCATTTATATTTTCTATCAAATCCATGAACTCTAATCCATAGTTTAGGGTAGTTTTTAGATAGGTAAAATAGGTTTAAGTAGTTTGTGGTCATTGGGTGATTAGACTCACCAAATGCTCATGATGTATTAGATTTTGGATTGCTTTTTTCATTTGAGTTTTCTGCCATCCATTACTTACATTTTGCTTTGTTAAATTCATGTTATTGTAGTGTGTTTTTGTTCCGATTATAGGCTAAATCCGTTCTTTGTGGGGTTATAGTTATTTGATGGTGTTTATGTGATTTGTTATATTTCTATACATTAATATTGTGAAATTTTGGTTGGCTCTTACTTAATTTTACATCCTCTGACTAACCTTCCATATTACATAAATTAGGATCCTTGAAACTTGGAAAGGATTTGAGAATCCATATGAAAAGGTGTGTTACCTTGACTCTTTGAGCTCTTAAATAGATTTTGGGCTTGGAATAATGTTTTCTAATTTAGCTCAAACAATACAAGAAGCCACAAAAGTTAGATAAAGAGACTCCATATATCAATAGTAAACTCACCATACTAGCATGAAGTTAGAATCACAATAGGTGTGGATGCGCACTAAAGGTTAGAGCATGGAATGTGCCATCTTGAATACTTTGAGGTGATCTAGTTATTATCTAGCAGTATTTTTGGAAAACAAAAAAGAATTTCATTAAATGAGAACAATTTTTAGTGATATAGCCTTATCATTACTTTAGCGATGGCATAACGATGTCTGTCTTTAGGTACTAATATGATATATTGTAATAGATTAAGTAGGTCAAACGAAAACCTAGATGGTGGGTCATTACATATTGGTATCAAATCAATGGTTAAAGGATGAATGGATAGAAGTATATTAAAAGAATATATTTAAGGCAATGTTTAGGGACCTAATGTATCAAAATGTTTTTAGGGAAAAAAAATGAAGATATGAACATGTTCTAAGAAAATATCATAGTATATTTTAGTATAAGGATTGGAATATGTTTAGAGAAGAAGTTAGAGTATGTATGTCAATGAAGATGAAGGTATAAGGATTGGTGTTTGCTTAAGGATGAGGGCTGAAGGATGTTCAAGAATATGTAATAGAGTCTAAGTTAAAGGTTATAGCTTTTGCATATGTGGAGATTGAGTGGGGTAGGTAGGTAGAGTAAAATATGGTAAGAGAAGGTGTTTATGACATAGTATGGGCAGGCTATGATATGTAGTGGCATACAGGGAATAGAAAAAATGAAGTAGTAAAGGTAACATAGTAAGGAGATATAATAAGCTTGGATTGTAGCAAAACATGTTAAGAAGCATAGATTAGATATAGGAGGATTAATAAAATCAACTATTATGGTGAGACATAGAGAATTATAGTTGTGCAGTAGAAGCGTAATGATTTTGAGACTACTAAATCGTAAAGTTTGATAGGTAAGTTTTCATTTTTATGTTGTTATAATGCTTTGCTAATATTGCATTATATTGCCTTGTTGATCATGCTATGGGTACTTAGAATATTATAGTTTTAAGGACAATAGACTATAAAGATAGGTATAGAAAGTGTAGATGCAAGTATGTAAAATAATGATAAGTTAGACACCTATTGTGTTTAGTTTAAGTCATGCTATATTGAACTAGGTAAATTCCGAGACAGGCAATCCATGAGTGTGTTTATAGTATAAAGAATGATACGGCAAAAGAAAATGAATAAATTTAAAGGTGAGAGTACTTGCATTGGAAATAAGTATTTATTAATGTTAAGACTTAAACATGAAGGTTAATAATTTTAAAGTGATATGAATTAGAGTCACTAGTAAAAGTAAGGTGGCTTTGTAATCTATGGAATTTTAAACTATGACAAGTATGTTGAAATAGTTACCCTGTTGTTTGATCGTTGTAAAAGCTTTTTAGTGATTTGATAATAGTATCAAAAGAACTGTTAACAGGACATGAGGAGACCTTATCATATGAAGAACGACCCATTACTATCTTAGATAAATAAACTTGACAATTGAGAAATCGAAACATTCAAGATGTAAAGATCTACTAAGATTGCCTAAATGAGGCAAAGGCAACCTCTAAAATAAATGCACAATTAAAGAACTAATAGCTAATTCACTTTGTTAAATGAAATAGGGTTGTAATGAAATATGTATTATTGAGGAATAGAATAAAGTCATAATAGGTTATGAATGGATATTACCATGTTTACTTTGATGTAATGGAATCATTAATATGACATTTACTTGACAAAATTGTTAAGGAATAGCACATGGAAAGTATTGAAACACCCATCCTCCTAATAGAGTACTAGAGCAAACAAACGTAAAAACAATAGGAGAAAAAAGGAGTCCCAACTGAATTCCCCAAATAGAAACCATAATTCCCAAATTGAAAGACATTTCAAAATTAGAATTGGAAGTGTGCGACAATTATAGCAGTAGCTAGGCAAAAGAAATAAGTGCGCTCTCCTTATCATTAGTCTTCTCCATTAAGAGTTTTGTATCAAGTTCGCAATCTGTCTTCTTCCATTTGTCATTGTGAACAAACATTTACAATGTTAAGATTATTAGGAAGCTAGGTTTTGCTTGAAGTCTATATCTTTTGATGTATTTAATAAGTTGGAATGATGATGTGTTATACTATTGAAGCTATCGTTTACAGTATGAACCTGGTAAAAATAGGAAGGATCCATCAGACGGTTGTGCTTAGAGAGAGAAGCGATAGTTAAAGTGGCAATCAGTGACTCAAGTGCAATGGACGTCAGTGATTGTAGTGGTGAGAGCATCAAATGGAGGAGGTACGGGAGATGGAGGAGTTCTTCAGATCTAAGGTTCTTCATTCTTGAAAGTTTGCTGCATTTCATTTTCCATCATGGCCATATGTTTTGTTTGATGAAGGTAACCTTAGTCCTTTCCATGTTTTGATAAGGGAAAGTTGGGAAAAAAAATGTTGATTTTTGATGAAATTGCAATTCTTAGGGTGGAGCTCTATTTTGTAATTCCAAGATTTAAGTAATAGCCATTCATTGTTGAATTGCTATTCAATAATAAAAAACCAACTAAACTCTTTAATAGCAACTCCACAAGAAATAAAGGCATAATGGATTTGCTATTATGGCAAAATGAATGAGCTATAAATGTTTCGAGATATTTGTTGAAAATTAGTAGTTACTTTAGTTGCAAAAACCCTTATGTGATAGAAATGCCTATGTTGTTGTGTCATTATGATGCTTGGGTGTTATACTAATGTCATTCGTTGCTTGTACTTATTTACCTTGAATGTTTTAATTTCTAGGACAAAAATAATTTTAAGGTGGGGGAGAGGAATGTGATACCCCAAGTCTTTGAGCTCCTATATAGATTTTGGGCTCAAAATGATGTTTTGTAATTTAGCTTAAACTGTACAAGAGGCTACAAAAGGTAGATAATGAGACCTAGTAAAATCTATTTCTCAATATAAATCCTATAAAAACTTTATTTTAGCTAATTATAAGTTATCCGGTATAGTTTATTATTTATCAAAAACTCAAATTTGATGTTTGAGATATAAGGAGGGATTAGAAATAGACAAGAGATAGATTGATTAACAAATATAATTAACAATAATAAATAAAATTACACTTAATAGAGTAGGGTAACCTATTAAATGCACATATGGTACCTAACATATGTACACACATATTGGCATAATCATTAAGTATAGTTGGTGATGTACTTAACGAATTGGATATCAAACACATCAATCAAGTGGCGTGGACAACCAACTCCAACAACAAATGGCGTGTTCAAATTACTTCACAATTGAAGTCCAATTCACTAATTTGAACACTGAATTGATGTAAGGAACAAATAAGTGTATAAACTTCAATGGAACAATATGGAAATGAACTAGAATTCAATCCCAATTTGAAATGATCAAATCTGACAATAAAGAACCCCAATTCATATAATAAGAACAAGTAAACAACAAATTGTACTTAGATATTACTCACTAAACCCAATTTGTAAAACAACATGAGTAAGATTGATATGACTCACAATCCACTCTAGTTGATTCTTGCCACAATTTCACTAAAAATTGATAAGGGATCTTTGTATGCAAATGATAAACCCTCACGGCACAAAGTGTATGATTTTCTCAATTATCAAAAAGTTCCTCAAAAACCCTAGTTAGCAAGTATTTATACTTGCTCTAATTAGGGTAAACATAAAATAAAAATTACAAGGATGCCACTTAAGTGGCCAGTTCCAAAATCGCAAAATACAAGTACAAAATAAAATGGCCGGTTCTCATAAGCAATAATTACAAATACAAATACTCTTCAAGTGGCCGATTCTTCACTTCAATTGAACAAATTGTTAGACCGATTCTTCTTTGGTTTATATAGGTCCATAAATAACCCACAAATTGAGCTTTAGTGAGTTTATCCACCATCCTATAAAAACCAACAAGTGTACTTGCTGGAATGTACAACAAATATGTAATAGAAAAGAAGTTACTAAACAAATGTTCTTTAGGTAGGATTGTTCAAAGATGACCCTTATTGCCAAATTTTGTAACCCTTTGACTCTTGTCCTGATGATAAGTCCCGTAGAATTTTGATTCCTATCAGCTAGAATATATATACTCTAAAATATAATAAATTTTAAAGGAGTTTAATTAAATTTTCCTCAAGTACATGGGAGATTTCACGTTACAGCTGGGATGATACCATTTGTCAACGAGCCACTTAGTATAATTTCCAAACTTGTGGCCTAAAGTGATATTGCTAGAAGATGGATTTATGGCTCCATTTTAAGTATAAACTTACATGTCATTTAACTTATCTTTAGTGGACCGACAAAACAAATAAAACCAGTTAAACATGTGCATTGTTTGCTAATTAATAATCTGTTGCTATGGAAGTACAATACAGTCAATAATTACTAGTCCTCAAGCAATTGGAACGATGAATGACATGGGATAAATGGAAAGACTAAGATGATTTTGAACCATTAAACTAAAGAAAATTCAAGAAAATGATGTATAAACATAAATCACTATGTGATCTATGGAAGGATTTGAATTACAATTTACGGGAGTTAGGTTAGCTCACAGCAGCCGAGTATAGTACATGTGACTATTGAAGATTAAATTGTTGTGACATGGCCTTTAGTTCTAGGTTAAAGGAAAATAAATAATAATAATAATAATAATAATAGACAAATGAATGAATAATAAGGATAATGTATGTATGTACATATATTAGCAAAGTTTAATAAAATTGTGGAATGGCTAAATTTATTACATACATACGTATATATATTGATGCGCGCACTTGATGAATATAAGAAACACAGAACTGTAAAATTAGTGAATGTGTATATATGTGCATACGTATATTTAAGCGGGGGAATATGTGCATACGTAAGGATAAATAAACAGTTATGGATTAACAAGGTGCAAATAAGACGTGTCTATCAAGAGTAATATTGATATAATATGTATTAGTACTAAAATAGCTAATTTATTCTGTTTCTTATTGAATAGTGTGCAATGGAAATCATTGATTGAAGGAAAAAATATTAATAAAATAAGTCCAAGTGTGCTTAGTTGATATGCTGGTCGCTGAGAAAATTAGGAAAAGTGGATTACTAAAACATTATTCTAAGGTATAGTGGAGAGAGATTTTGTTTTTTTGGCCAAAAAAGATCTTTCATTAAAGATCAAGAAATAATCTGTTTCAACAAGGTCTCTAGTGCATCATACAAATAGAAACTATTAGCATCAACATACAAAACTTCCATAAGAGAAGAAAGGGGATTTATATCCCAATTCAAATGACACATCTTCTTTTCGAGTATTAACAGCTATCAAATCGTCCGCTTTGTTTGCTTCTTGACTAATAATTTTATACTCCTTTAACTCTAAGAAACCTCCAAGAGTTTGAATATCATGGAGCATTGTTCTTAGTCTCCATCTCACCTCTTCTTTTTTAATTAATGTGATGGGAATCAAACCTCTGGATCTGGCAGTGGAAAGCCAATTTGAGCAAATGAGCCCAGACATCCACATGTCATCTTTATTTATCTTATAATAATTTGTCTTTGCATTGTAGCAGATACATTTTATTGGTTTTTGCAAGAAGATATCATGGTCCATTATGAATCAAAATGAACCTACAGGGACAAGTGGAACTGACCTATCATTTCATTTGTATTTTATCAAAAGAAGAACCAGTCCTACATTGCTCCATGTTATTGAAAGGAACTAGCCACATGTGAGGGTTTTATTTGTAATTTCCTTTTGTTGAAAGCTAGCCACATATGTTGTTCTTTACTTATATTTTCTTTTGTTAAATTTGCCTTATTTAGGACAAGTATAAATACTTTTAAAGTAGGGTTTGTAGGGGACTTTTGAACATTACAATATCTAGTTTTTTGTGCTATGGGAGTCATCCTCTTCATGCCTCCACTCTTATCAATCTCATTTGAAATTGTGGCAAGTTTGGGTTAAGGAATTATTGTGAGTTATATTAATATTTCTTGAGTTGCTTCCAATTATTACTAGTTTGTCATATCTAGTGTGTAATTGGTTGTTTTATTTGTTCTTTTTCATGCCAAATTAAGGTTCTTATATTGCTATGTTTCACACCAATTGTGGAAGTTGGAATTGAATTGTTCCTCTTTTATTTAATTGGTATTGGAATTCAATTCTAGCGCATCATAATTTTGGTATCAAAGCTAGGTTTAGAGAAGGGAAATTTTTGTGATTCACAAATTAGGATGTAGGGTTCTGATCCTTCATTTCGAAATTGAATTGTGTGAAGTGAAACTTGAAGTCTTGTGTTGAATTGTTCCTCTTTTATTTGATTGCTTGTGTGATTTATAATTGAAGTCTTGTGAATAGTAGAAATTAGATTGCATCCTTTGCCATGAGTTGATTGTGAGTGGAAGAAGGGGAAGTTCTTTGAATTTGAATTCCATAATTTGGAATTCCATAAGTTGAAATAGTGTTGATTGGTGCTTTATTGTTTCCTTAAAATTTCAGAATTGGAAGGTTCATTTTTAGATTGGCTCAACTTGTGTGGAGAATTAGGAAACATTTTTGAATTTCAAAATCAATCATTATGTGTAGGAGTTATTGTGTATTGATCATTTTAAATGCACTTTGACTAGTTGGAATCAATTGCTTGCCATTTGGAGAAGTATCCATAATTGCTTCCATTTGCATTGTGTTGCCATGGTGTGTAAGTGGAACCGTGGAGTGGAGTGCTGCACCGTGAGTGTAAGTGTTGTGTGAAGTTTATATTGTAATTGAAGCTTATACCATGAAGTTGAGTGTAGTGCATTGGGTATGTTGTATTGGTTGTGTGTTACACTATAGGAGTAAGTGTGTGAAACCGTGGTGTGTGTGTTGCGTGGTTGTGTGTTAAAGTGTGGGAGCATGTGAGTGAAGTCATGGTGTGTTTGTGACGTAGTGTAGTGTTGTGAGTAGGTGTTGAGTGATAAAAAAAAATTCAAAATCATGTTAAATGATAGTGTGAATGGTGGGATTGGCAATGGGGCTAATAGTCAGGTTGGAGGAGGTCAAAGGTGTCATGCTGCGGGTGGAAGAACATTAGAGGAACAGTTGCAGGATCTTACCACTATTGTTTCTACATTAGCAACACGAGTGGAACAAACGATGATGCCACAACCACTAGTGGCCAAGCCTTAGGCACCCCCACCTCAAGTAACCCATCAGAATGCTTATAGAGAAGGAGCTGTTAGAGGTAATAAAGGTAGGAAAATGGAGGGAGATTATCATGCTCTTAGGAAGGAAAGAGATGATAATTTTGAGAATGAGCCTTACCAGGAGTTCAGACCACCTCGAGGATTATAGTATGTGAAATTGTAGATGCCTTCATTTGATGGCAAAGGTTTTGCATATAATTATTTAGATTGGCAGCATAAGGTTGAGGGTCTGTTCAAGTGCTATGAGATTGATGATCACACTCAGGTTCGTCCTACAGTTGTGGAATTCATAGGCTATGCCGCCTTATGGTGGAAAATCTTGTGATTAGCAGACGAAGAGATGGTGAGGCTGATATACATACCTGCTGGGAAATAAAATGGGTATTGAGAAAAAGTTTTATACCTGAACATTACAGGCATGAGCTATTTATGCAACTCCAAACACTAAGGCAGCGAGGCAAAACAATTGATGATTATGTGGACGAGTTTGAGACACTGATGTGCCTTAATTCGAAAGCATATGAACACAACCAATTGAAGAATTCAATCAAACCAAATTCTCAAAATGGCGTGATGAACAATTGCTAAGGGAACCTTAATTGTATGAAACAACTTGCTCTGATATGAAAAAAGATGATGTGCTTAATATCCAAAGCACAAATACACAATGCAATTGATGATTCAACTACTCAATGAATACTTAAAAATGGTGTGAAATCCCTAATTGTGATGAACCTAGCTTTGACGTTAAACAAGAAGGAAGAAGAACAAATATTGATTTGTAATAAGTATATATCAAGGATAACACAACAAGGAGCCAATTTCGAATCAATTAGGGCGTGAACCCTAAATTGAAATTGGAACCTAATTGGCATAAAACAAGAGATAGATAAGAGGATCTAATTCCTTACTAGATGTTACGCACTAGTTTGGAATTAGGTTTGATTTTGATATTGTTGATATGACACACAACACAATCAAAATCCACTCGCCACAAATTCTAGGAGAATTTGATAAGAGTAAGGAGGGGGGGGAGGCTTTCCACAGCAACAAAGGTGTCTCAAATTTGTATTTCAAAAAGCTCTCTTACAAACCCCAGTTAGCAAGTATTTATACATACTCTTATTAGGGTAAAAACCACATGAAAATTACAAATAAGCAACTTAGGTGGCCGATTCTAAACAACACATTACAAGTAAATCAAAAGTCCTAAAAATGAGTAAAAAGTGACTGGTTTAATAATAAAAATACAAGTACAAAAGATGGTCTTCAACGAGCCGGTTCTTCAAGTTAGTTGAGTTCATTATGGACTATTGGATGTGAGTATGATGATGTTCCTAATTTGATCAACAGTGTAGGTTATTTGGCATTTCGTAAAGACTGATCATTGTACCTACTATTAGATAAAGAAATGAACACATGTGGACAATTTAGATCATATATCTAAATCAGGTTCCCTGACTGCTAGGACTACAGGATAGATTCCTATCATCTCCTTGGGCCTCTAAAAGATTTACCCTCAAATCTAGGGGGTCATTTCTTAGATTGAACCCTGATGCCTTTGTAGACCTGTTTTCCCGACTATTAGAAGAAATAGAAGTAGTCCTGATTTGTTCTTGGAAAGAGTTCACCACTAATGGAGACATAAGCATCAATACTATCCGTGACCCTCCCTTTCGAAACATATAAGTGTTTCTGAATCCATCATATAACACCTTTCTATTAAACATCTAGAGTCTACCCAATAGCAAATGAAAGGCACACATGGGAATCACATCACAAATGATCTCATCATGGTATTTCTTTATAACACTAATTGGCACCTTTGCCCTTTGTATAACATGCATACTATCTCGATTGTCCAACCAATGCAAATTGTAAGGGCTAAGATGTGGACTAGTGGTTAGTTGTAATTTATTTACTAATGCAGTAAATATGACATTAGTGCAACTACCACTATCAATGATTGGTATATAAAGGTTACCTCAAATCCTGTAAGATGCATGGAATATGTTCTCCCTTTGTCACTAGCATCTAGAGATATAGTCAAAACCCTATGCAACACATTAATAGGTAAATACTGTCCACCTGTTTTATCCTCATATGTCTTAGCATTCTGATCATCATAGTACTCCTGCAATGCTATAGATAGGTCTGTAGGCTCAACAAATTCTTTTTCATCCTCTTCTTCTTCTTCAGTACCCTCCATGACTGTCATGACTCTCTTATTAAGACAATGTGCAGCCATATGTCCAAATCCTATGCATTTAAAGCATTTAATCTAGTGCATTTTTCCACTAGTTGATCCTGGTACAGTCTGCCTAACATCAAGTCCAATTACCTCTTTGCCCTTCCTAGAAATAATCTTCTCTCTATCTGTACTGGAGGTAATTCTGTCTACTACCCTGACAGGTTCACTTACTCCCTTTGGTCTACCCAACTGACCATCAACCCCCATGGGCCTAGTAGTAGTGCTGGGCTTGCTACTAGTAACCCGGAATGGACTGGATCGCTTCTACCTTTCCACTTTCAAGGCTAACTGTATAGCCTCATCAAGTGTACTATATCTCTAAAGCTCAACTACATAGGCTATCTCATATTTCAACCTAGATACAAAATGTGCTAGGGTTTGCTCAAGAGGCTCTACTGATCCACATCTGATCATTAAAGTTTCAAATTCTTGCACATAATCATCCACTGTCTTGCCTCCCTGTCTCAAGGTCTGTAAACGCATAAACAGTTCCTGCCTATAATGCTTAGGAATGAAACTCTTTCTCAAAACCCTTTTCATATCTCTCTAGGTAAGAATTTTAGCTTCTCCATCCCTCCGCCTACTAATCACCAAATTTTTCTACCACAAAGCAACATACCCTATGAACTTAGCAACAGCAAGTTAAACTCGGGTGTTATCATTTATCTCATAACATTTAAAAAGGCTCTGATGGAAGCCATGATGGGAGCTAAGCTAAAAGGTGGAATGTGGACCCTCTTGAAGTGCCACCTGGACCGATCACAAGAACTTGAGCGAAACGATTCAAAGAAGCACTTAATGGGTTGATAAAGGATATCCAAGAAGTTGGAAAAGATTGGAGCAACCATGAGAATGAACTTGCATTTGTACAAGTCATTCAAGGTTTTAACAAAGGAGATTAAAGCATAGGAGATCAAAGCTGCCGACCTTGACAATGCTGGATTAACACTGCCGGCTTTGAGCCGGCGTTGCAATTAGAGAGCTATAGAGGGACTACACCGCCTTCTACGCTGCCGGCATATATACCCGGCGTACATTGCCTGGTTGTTTTTTTTTTTTTCGCAGCTTTATTATGTTATGTCGTTTTGGGCTTTTTCCTTATGAGTTGTAAACCCTATTAATAGCTGTTAGACAAAGGAACTTCAAAGGTAGGTTAATGACTTGATAGAGAAGGGGTATGTGAGAGAAAGCATGAGCCCATGTGCAGTGCCTGTGATTTTGGTGCCTAAGAAGGATGGGTCATGGAGAATGTGTGTTGATTGTCAAGCCATCAACAACATCACGGTAAAGTATCGTCATCCCATTCCTCGCTTAGATGATATGTTAGATGAGTTACATGGTTCTAGTGTCTTTTCCAAAATTGATTTGAAAAGTGGATATCACCAAATTAGAATGAAAGAAGGTAATGAATGGAAAACCGCATTTAAGACAAAATATGGATTATATAAGTGGTTAGTAATGCCTTTCGATTTAACTAACGCACCTAGTACTTTCATGAGACTTATGAACCATGTTTTGAGGACTTTTATTAGAAAATTTGTGGTAGTTTATTTTGATGATATCCTCATTTACAGCAAGAGTTTGGAAGACCATATCATTCATTTAAGGGTTGTTTTAGAAGTGCTTTGAAAGGAGCAATTATATGCTAACCTCAAAAAGTGCACTTTTTGCATAGACAGACTTGTGTTTCTTGGTTTTATTGTTAGTGCACAGGGAATACAGGTTGATGAAGAGAAGATTCGTGCGATCCAAGAATGGCCTAGTCCAACTAATGTAAGTAATGTTCGGAGTTTCCATGGACTAGCGAGCTTTTATAGGGGGTTTGTGAAGGATTTTAACACCATTATAGCACCACTTACTGAGTTAATCAAGAAGAAGGTGGGGTTTAGTTGGGGAGAGCAACAAGAGAAAGCCTTTCAGACGTTTAAAAATAAGTTGACTCATGCACCACTACTTGCTTTACCTGATTTCTTTAAAACTTTTGAGATTGAGTGTGATGCTTCAGGAATAGGTATTGGAGCAGTTCTCATGCAAGAGAGGAGACCAATTGCATTCTTTAGTGAGAAGCTAAGTGGGCCAACCTTAAACTACCCTACTTATGACAAGGAGTTATATGCATTGGTTCGAGCTTTGGAGACTTGGCAACACTATCTTTGGCTAAAAGAGTTTGTGATCCACACTAATCATGAATCCTTGAAGTACTTGAAGGGACAACATAAGCTGAACAAAAGGCATGCTCGTTGGGTGGAGTTTATCAAAACATTTCCTTATGTCATCCACTACAAGCAAGGTAAAGCAAATGTTGTTGCTAATGCACTTTCTAGAAGGTATGCTCTTATCTCTACTCTTAGTTCTAGACTGTTTGGTTTTGAGCATATTAAAGAATTGATGCTGCTGACCCAGATTTTTGTGAAGAGTATGTTCGTTGTGAGAAGAGTGGTCATGGTAAATTTTATAAGCATGAGGGCTTCTTGTTTAGGGAGAATAAACTTCGCATTCCCAATTATTCTTTAAGAGAGTTATTAGTGAGGGAGTCTCATGGAGGAGGATTAATGGGGCATTTTGGAGTAGCTAAAACCTTAGGGGTTTTGCAGGAACACTTTTATTAGCCTCACATGAAGCGAGATGTTGAGAGGATTTGTGAGCGATTTGACACTTGTAAGCAAGCAAAATCTAGAGTCCAACCTCATGGACTTTATACCCCACTTCCAATTCCTCATGAGCCTTGGGTAGACATTTCCATGGACTTTCTGTTAGGATTACCCAGGTCTAGGTATGGTAGAGATTCTATTTTTGTAGTCGTGGATAGGTTTTCCAAGATGGCACATTTCATTCCTTGCTACAAAACAGACGATGCTTGCCATATTGCTAATTTGTTCTTTAGGGAAGTTATGAGATTGCATGGTATGCCTAGAACAATCATATCGGATCGGGATGCTAAGTTCTTGAGCTACATCTAGAAGACCCTATGGGCTAAGTTAGGAACTAAGTTATTGTTCTCTACTACTTGTCATCCACAGACTGATGGTCAAATTGAGGTAGTAAATCGAACTTTATCTACTTTATTGAGGGTTGTCATTAAAAAGAACATTAAAATTTGGGAGGATTGTCTGCCTTATGTTAAATTTGCTTATAATCGCACAATGCATTCTGCTACTAAGTTTACAACTTTTGAAATTGTGTATGGTTTTAATCCACTAACTCCTTTGGATTTATCTCCCCTTCCTATGTCTGAGTATGTCCATCTAGATGGTAAGAAGAAAGCGAAGTTTGTTAAACAACTCCATGAGAAGGCAAGACTCAACATTGAGCGGAGAATAGAGCAGTATGTGAAACAAGCCAACAAGGTTGGTCAACAAGCTGTCTTTGAACCTGGAGACTGGGTTTGGGTTCACATACACAAAGAGCGGTTTCCTGTGCAACGTCAATCTAAATTACTTCCTAGAGGTGATGGACCATTTCAAATTCTTGAGCGCATCATTGATAATGCCTACAAGTTAGATTTGCTAGGTGAGTATCAAGTAAGTGCTACTTTTAACGTTACTAATTTGAGTCCTTTTGATGTAAGCGACGATTTGAGGACAAATCCTTTTCAAGATGAGGGGAATGATGGAAGCCATAATGGGAGCCAAGCTAGAAGGTGGAATGTGGACCCTCTTGAAGTGTCGCCTAGACCGATCACGAGAACTCAAGCGAAATGATTCAAAGAAGCACTTAACGGGTTGATAAAGGATATCCAAGAAGCTGGAAAAGATTGGAGCAACCATGAGAATGAACTTACATTTATACAAGTCATTCAAGATTTTAACAAAGGAGATCAAAGCTGCTGGCCTTAACAACGTTGGATTAACACTGCTGGCTTTAAGCCGACATTGCAATTAGAGAGCTACAAAGGGACTACACCGCCTTCTACGCAGCCGGCGTATATAACCGGCATACATTGCCTGATTGTTATTTTTTTCATAACTTTATTATGTTATGTCGTTTTGGGCTTTTTCCTTACGAGTTGTAAACCCTATTAATAGCTGCTAGGGTTAGAAAACAGAACATAGAACTTACATACAACATTGATAAACATAATTTGAGAGTATTCCTCTCTTGGTTCTCTAAAGAACTTCTCTTGAACTTATCGGATCTCTTCCGTGGTGTTCAAATCCAACTTATCAATCGGTCTTTCATCCTGATTGTGGCGTCAACAGAATATACCAAGGTTCTTGCCTCATCAATAGGAAACGGGTTGCGGTTTCCACTTTGATTATTTGGCATCTTGGGTTGTAATTCCAAATGTATTGGTATAGGGTTTCGTCACACGTGGGCGTGGTTCGTATCAGGCTCTCAATTTATCCTCCCAATCCAGATAGTTATCTGCTGAACCCTTACCATCAAATGAAGGCATCTGTAGCTTCACATATTCTAGGCCCCTAGGTGGCCTGAAATCTCTGTTTGGGTAAGGATTGACACCAAAGTTATCATCCCCCTCCTCCCTATAAGGATGATGATCTCCTTCAATTCTCCTCCCCATGTTTCCTCCTCCTACTGCTCCCTCTCTTTGAATGTTTTGAGGAGCTACTCTTGGTGGTGCCTGAGGATTTGCCACTAGTGGTTGTAGCATTATCATCTTATCTATCCTTGTTGCTAGTGTAGCAACAATGGTAATGAGGTCCTGAAGCTATTCATCCAAAATTCTCCTACTTACAGTATGATGACCCTGTCTTCCACCAACTTGGCTATTAGCCTCATTGCCAATGCCCCCATTCACAATGTCATTTGACATGCTTATGGATGTGATTTGCTAAAGTATAATCTCAAACAATTGTAGTACATTCCCTTCACAACACCGCATCACAATAACACATTTAGAAAACAACACACACACACTTGCACACCCATGGTGCAACATGTCACCAATGCAACAAATACTTCTCTACACTTCAATTATAGTAAAATAAATGAAGTAACAATTAAATACTTCTAAGTAATTAAGATATTGAATTCAACTAAGCAAGTGTTTAAGTAGTGAAACTTAATAACTTTCACACTTAAATGCTTGTTTTTGAATTTCAAACTTCACTACTTAATTTCCTTTCTTAGCCATGGCACGCACACACATTTTAGTCTCCATGTGCAGCACCTTACACCACACAACTCCACAAATTCACACTACCACACACACCATAAACATACACGGTGCAATCACTTCAACCACTACTACACACACACAACACTTCGTGGTGTAAATTACCCTTCACTCAATATACACAACACAACTCCAACAACTTAATACACTCCCTTACATCGCAACTTATACACATACAACACGGCAACAATTCAAATGACACTTCTTAATGCAACTTTCCCACAAATGGTAAGAATCAATTTTAAATTCAAATGAAATGTATTCAATACCACTCAATAACTACTTCAAGTTAATGGAATGTATTTGAATTCAAATGATTTCCTTCTTTTTTTTTCACATTAACTCAAATCTGAAAGTTGTAAAATACACTCCTTTAATTCCGAAAATATACAAGGAACACATGGTACACTCCACAAGTTATTCAAATTATGGAATTCCAATGATGGAATTTCAAATTCAAACAACTTTCTTTCTTCCACACACAAGGAGCTCACGGTTAAGATATTGATCACTAAAGATCAAATCTGAATTTCTACTCCCAAGTTCACAACAAGAAGTAATCCACGGCACAATTCACACACAACTACTTCAACTCCTCTTGAATAAAAAACAAGTATGAAATAGAAGAACAAAAACCCTAAATTCCCAAATCAACAATCATGAAATCCGTTCTCAAAACTATGTTCTGATACTAAAAAGATGATGTGCCTTAATTCCAAAGCACATGAACACAACCAATTGAAGAATTCAATCAAACCAAATTCTCAAAATGGCATGATGAACAATTGCCAAGGGAACCTTAATTATATGAAACAACTTGCTCTTATACCAAAAAAGATGATGTGCTTAATATTGGAAGCACAAATAGACAATGCAATTGATGATTCAACTACACAATGAATACTTAAAAATGGCATGAAATTCCCAATTGTGATGAACATAGCTTTGATGTTAAACAAGATGGAAGAAGAACAAATATTGATTTGTAATAAGTATATATCAAGGATAACACAATAAGGAGCTAATTTCAAATCAATTGGGGTGTAAACCCTAAATTGAAATTGGAACCTAATTGGCATGAAACAAGAGATAAATAAGAGGATCTAATTCCTTACCAGATGTTATGCACTAGTTTGGAATTAGGTTTGATTTAAATGTTGTTGATATGACGCACAATACAATCAAAATCCACTTACCACAAATTCAAGGAGAATTTGATAAGAGTAAGGGGGGGTGAAAACAATTTTTCCACGGCAACAAAGGTGTCTCAAATTTATGTTTCAAAAAGCTCTCTTACAAACCCTAGTTAGCAAGTATTTATATTTACCCCTATTAAGGTAAAAACCACATGAAAATTGCAAATAAGCCACTTAGGTGGCCGGTTCTAAACAACACATTACAAGTAAATCAAAAGTCCCAAAAAATGAGTAAAAAGTGACCGGTTCAATAATAAAAATATAAGTACAAAAGATGGTCTTCAAAGAGCAGGTTCTTCAAGTCAGTTGAGTTCATTGTGGACCATTAGATGTGAGTCCGATGATGTTCCCAATTTGATCAACATTGTAGGTTATTTGGCATCCCATAAAGACTGATCACTATACTTGCTATAGTGCAAATCAAACATTATTAGATAAAGAAATGAACACATGTGGAAAATTTGGATCATATATCCAAATCGGGTTCCTCGATTGCTAGGATCGTAGGGTAGATTCCCATCAGACACTAATGATCAGATATGGGTCAATCGAGCCACCTAGCAAACCCTAGCATGATTTGTGTTAGGGTTGAAGTATAAAATTGCCTGCATTGTAGAGCTATAGATGATAGGAATCAGATTCTCATAGGACCAATCACCAAAGCTCGAGCTAAGTGCTTACAAAACCTAGTTATGAGAATCCTCCATGAACAACTAAACCCTAAGGATGTTAACTTGATATCTACTTATATCTACTTTTGTATCATATAATTGTTGTGCATTTCGATAGGTACACTTATCTATTCTACAAGATGCCAAATAACCTACACTATTGATCAAATTGGGAACATCATCGAACTCACATCCAATGGCCTACGATGAACTCAATTAACTTAAAGAACTGACTCTTTGAAGACCATCTTTGTATTTGTTATTTTATTTTTGAACCGATCACTTTGTAATCATTTTTGTGGCATTTTGATTTTCTTGTATTTTGGTTGAATTAAAATCGGCCAAATTAGTGGCATAAGGCATAAATCTTTGGACATTTTAACCCTAATTGGAGCAAGTATAAATACTTGCTAAGTAGGGTTTGCAAGGAGCTTTTTGAACATTATTTTTCAGACTTGAAATCATGAGGGACACCTCCTTTTCATGAACTCTTATCATTTCTTGATTGAAGTGTGGCGAGTAGGATTTGGTCCTTGTTGTGTGTAATATCAACAATGTGAAATCTATCCTATTTCCCAATTAGTGAGTAATATCTAGTGAGGAATTAGTTTATCCTTCTTATTATATCATTCACGCAATTTTTTAGGGTTATAATTCAATTTTGATTTCATACCCTTTTGATTGTATATTGTGTAATTGAATTCTCAATTGCAATTGTATACTTATAATTGGATCCTTAAGCAACTTGTTTTACAAATTCAGATTCGCAAGGGATTAGGGCTCACGCCATTTGTGAACTTAGTTCTTGATTGATATTGCTTCAATTTGTTGTGTGTATGTGCTTTGGTCATTCAAGCACATCATCTTTTTAGAGTGTGTTGTTTCATGCAAATTAAGGTCACTTAGCAATTTATTCTTCACGCCATTTTAGAGATAGGTTTAAATGGCCTTTCAATTAGTTTTTATGTGCTTGGATTCATTCTTAAGGCACATCATCTTTTTGGTATCAGAGCTTTGGTTATGAGAAGGGATTTGTGTAATTGCGAATTTGAAAATTAGGGTTCTTGATTTTAGCACCTTGATCCAAATTGTGGAATTGGAAATTGAATTATTTGATTGTGTTGTTGAGGTGTTATACTTGTTGCCTGTTGTTGTAGATGTGGAGTACTTACAATATTCCTTGTCTCCTTAAGTAGGTCATGAGTGATTTAGGGGAAGTGATCATTGTGATCATTTGAGGGAAGTGAAATTGAAGCCTAGAAGAGTGTGATTTTGAATTGTTGTAGAGGATTTTGGAAATTGAGTAGTGTGTTTGCAATTTTCATATTGCATTGTGTAGAAAAAAGGAAATCATTTGAATTCAAACATCCATTAACTTGTAGTAGTTATTGAGTAACATTAAGGAGTGTTGTTTGAATTTGAATTATCTTACCTTTTATGAAAAAGGTTGCATTTAGTGGAGTTATTTGAATTTTTGTTTACTGCCTCTGTATGTGGATTGCGGTGTGAGTTGTAACGTGAAGTGTTATGGCAAGGAAGTGTTATATTTTGAAGTGTTATGTTGTTGTTTGAAGGGTTGCACCGTGTGTGTATGTAGTGTAAGTGACGGTGTAGATTATTGTATGTGTAGTGGTGATTGTAGTGGTTGCATTGTATGTGTGGTAGTGTGTGTGGTGCTATGGTTTTGAAGGATTATATGTGGTGTAAGGTGTTGCACATTAACACTAAGCATGAGTGTGAAACCATGACCAAGAAAGGGAAGTGAGTAGTGAAATTTAAATTAAAAAACAAGCACTTAAGTGTGAAGGTTAATAAGACTCATTACTTAAACACTTGCTAGTTGAATTTAATATCTTAACTACTTGGAAGTATTTATTTGTGCTTCAATTATTTTACTATACTTGAAGTAACAAGAAATATTTATTATATTGGTTGCTTGATTGAACCGTGGAGTATAGGGTTGCATTGGATTGAAAAGTAGTGAACAATCATGCCAAGTGAAATGTTTTTGTCAACTAATGTATTACGCTGGGCGTTGAATTCTTTTACAACTAAGGATGATGAACAAAAGGAAATTTTTTTCCATACTTCTTATAGGGTACAAGGTAACTTGTGTGTTATTATTGTTGATGGTAGAAGTTATATAAATGTTGTGGTAATATCATTAGTATCGAAATTGAAACTTATCACTACCCTATATCCTAAGCCCTATAAATTACATTGGTTAAGTGATCAAGGAAGTTTACATGAGACCCAAAGAGCTAAGGTAGCTTTCAGTATAGGGGATAAATACTGTGATGAGATTGAATGTGACATTCTTCCTATGTGTGCATCCCATATATTACTTGGCAGGCTATGGTTTATGATAGAAGGGTCTTACATGATGGCTTCAGGAATATATATGTATTCCAAAAAGAGGGTAAACACATCATTCTGAATTCGATGTCACCTTCAGAGGTCTAAGAGTTTCAATAATAGATCTATAGGCCATAAGAGATAAAAGGGGCCTTATACAGGCTAATAAATCTGGAGAGAAGAAGGTATTATCAATGGGACAGGGTGAGTTGGAGAAAGCTATGTCAGAGGAGGTTCCAGTATACTTTCTATAGTTGAGATATGCCTTGGGGATGGAGGGACATCAGCACCTACCTTCTGCAGTATCTCAGGTATTAAATGAGTACAATGATCTTTTTACTGATGATTTGCCAGCAGGTTTACCACCTTTGAGAGGAATATAACATGCCATCGATCTCTTGCCAAGGTCAATTTTACCAAATCGACCAGCATATCGCATGAATCCCGAGGAGGCTAAAGAATTGAAACGTCAGGTGGATGAACTAGTCAAACGGGGATTTGTCAAAGAGAGTGTCAGTCTTTGTGCTGTTCCAGCCCTTCTTATTCCTAAGAAGGATGGTACTTAGAGAATGTGCATTGATAGCAAGGCCATCAACAAAATTACCATCAAATATAGGTATCCTATTCCTAGACTTGATGATATGTTAGATGAGTTGTATGGTGCACAGGTATTCTCCAAGGTAGATCTTAAAAGCAGATATCACCAAATTTGGATGAAAGAGGGAGACAAATGGAAAACCGCTTTTAAAATACGTTATAGATTGTATAAATGGATGGTTATGCCATTTGGCTTGAGTAATGGTCCTAATACATTTATGAGATTGATGAATCATGTAAAGAAGGAGTTTCTAGGTAAATTTGTTTTTGTTTATTTTAATGATATTTTGATATACAGCAAAAGCCTAGAAAATCATGTAGAGCATCTTCAGGCGGTGTTTTCGGTTTTGAGGGCACAACAGCTGTTTGCAAATCTCTAGAAATGTTCCTTTTACCAAACTGAGGTAACATTTTTGGGTTTTATTATATCTGGTTCAGCTGTCAGGGTCGATGAGGAGAAAGTGAGGGCAATTAGAGAATAGCCAATACTAACCTCTATCATAGAGGTAAGGAGTTTCCATGGACTAGCATTCTTTTATAGGTGCTTTGTCTATAATTTTAGTAGCATTGTCAGTCCACTAACAAAATTGACTAAGAAAAATGTTCCTTTCATTTGGGGTGAGAAGGCCTAAAAGAGTTTTGAAGAGGTAAAGGAAAAACTTACTTATGCTCTAGTATTGGCTTTACCAGATTTTGAAAAGGTTTTTGAGTTAGAATGTGATGCTTTTGGGATAGGGATTGGTGCTGTACTGATGCAGGAAAAGAGGCTTATAGCCTACTTTAGTGAAAAGTTGAGTGGTGCAATTTTAAACTATTCCATCTATGATAAGGAATTTTATTCCTTAGTGAGAGCTTTGATGACATGGTAGCATTATCTTCTTCCAAGAAATTCATCATCTATATAGATCATGAGTCACTAAAGCACTTAAAGGGTCAGCAAAACCTGTCTAAATGCCAAGCTAAGTGGGTGGAGTTTCTAGGAAGTTTTGCATATGTGATAAAGTATAAGAAGGGTAATCAGAATATGGTTGTTAACGCTTTGTCATGTAGGTATGTACTTATCACTTCTCTTCAATCGAAACTGCTAGGTTTTGAATTATTGAAGGAACAATATATGCATGATGATGAATTTAGAGTAGTTATTGAGAAATGTTATGAGGGTAAGATGTATGGGGGGTATTGCATGATTGAGGGGTTTTCATATAATGCTGGGAAATTGTGTATACCTTATGGGTCTATGAAGGAGTTAATAGTGAGCGAACAACATGTAGGAAGATTATCTGGTCAGTTTGGTGAAAAGAGAACCCTAGCTATTTTGAAAGAGAATTTTTATTGGAGGGGTATGATAAAGGATCTTTATAGGGTGTTAGAAAGGTGTGGAGTTTGTAAGAGGGCTAAAGGAAAGAAAGGCATATAAGGTGAATATATGCCTTTACCTATACCTGCTAAACACTAGATTGATATCAGTATGGATTTTGTGTTGGGTTTGCCTAGGATGCAAAGGGGAAAGGATTCTATCATAGTGGTTGTTGACAAATTCAGCAAAATGACAAATTCTATCATTTTGTGCCCTATCACAAAACAGATGATGCCCTTTTTATTGCTAACCTTTTTGTGCAGGAAATTGTCAAATTGCATGGTGTTCCACATAGTATAGTGTTTGACAAAGACGCTAAATTTCTTAGTTTCTTCTGGAAGACACTATGGAGAAGACTTGGTATTAAACTTATGTATAGTAGCTCATACTATCCACAGACCGACAGCCAGATTGAGATTGTTAACCATACTCTTGGCAACTTACTAAGAGCAATGGTTGGCAAGAATCTTACTGATTGGGACTTGTGTCTTCCTATTGTTGAGTTCGCTTACAATAGGTCTACTCATAGTTCAACCAGTAAGTCTCCCTTTGAAGTTATGTATGGCTATAATCCTACTATTCCATTGGATCTTATAGCGGGACCAATAATAAAGGAAGAGAGCCTCAGTGGAGTGGAGTGAGCCAAGGAGATCTAGTAGCTTCATGAGAAAACAGCTTAGAGCCTTCAGAAGACTCAAGAGCAGCAGAAACTTCAGGGAAATAGGCACAGGAAAACCAGCATTTATAATTCAGGTAACTTAGTTTGGATTAACCATAGCAAAGATAAGTTTCCAAATAAGAAGTCATAGAAGCTATCTCCTAGATTAGACGAACCATTTCGAGTTGTCAGGCACATTAACAACAATGCTTATAGGATAGAGCTACCAGGAGAATATAGTGTATTGGCAACCTTTAATGCTGCAGATCTGTTACCATATTTACCAAACGACGTTCATGAAGACCTATTAGATTTGAGGCTAAATCTTCTTAAAGCTCGAGGAGATGATAGGAATCAAATTCCCACTGGACCAATCCTTAGAGCTCGAGCTAAGGGCTTATAAAACCTAGCTATGAGAATCCTCCATGAACAACTAAACCTTGAGGATGTTAACTTGATATCTACTTTTGTATGATATAATTGTTATGCATTTTGACAGGTACACTTATCAGTCTACAAGATGCTAAATAACCTACACTATTGATCAAATTGGGAACATCATCGGACTCACATCCAATGGCCTATGATGAACTCAATTGACTTGAAGAACTGGTTCTTTGAAGACCATCTTTGTATTTGTTATTTTATTTTTGAACCAGTCACTTTGTAAACATTTTTGGGACATTTTGATTTGCTTGTATTTTGGTTGAATTAGAATAGGCCACATTAGTGGCATAAGGCGTAAATCTTTGGACATTTTAACCTTAATTGGAGCAAATATAAATACTTGCTAAGTAGGGTTTGCAAGGAGCTTTTTGAACATTATTTTTCAGACTTTAAACCATGAGGGATACCTCCTTTTCACAAACTCTTATCATTTTTTAATTGAAATGTGGTGAGTGGGATTTGATCCTTATTGTGTGTAATATCAACAACATCAAATCCATCCTAATTCCTAACTAGTGAGTAATATCTGATGAGGAATTAGTTTATCCTTCTTGTTATCTCATTTACGCAATTTTTTAGGGTTATAATTCAATTTTGATTTCATACCCTTTTGATTGTGTATTGTGTAATTGAATTCTCAATTACAATTGTGTACTTGTAATTAGATCCTTGAGCAACTTGTTTTACAAATTCAGATTCATAAGGGATTAGGGTTCACACCATTTGTGAACTTGGTTCTTGATTGTTATTGCTTCAATTTGTTGTGTGTATGTGCTTTGGTCATTTCAGCACATCATCTTTTTAGAGCATGTTGTTTTATGCAAATTAGGGTCACTTGGCAATTTGTTCTTCACACTATTTTGGAGATTGGTTTAATTAGCCTTTCAATTAGTTTTTATATGCTTGGATTCATTCTTGAGGCACATCAATAGAGGTGTAACACACTAGATGAGGCCATCTAGCTAGCTTTCAAAGTAGAGACAAAGGCAATCCAACCTTTTTCGAGCAGCAAGTAATAGGTATGGAACTTTTACCAAACTTCATGATTCAGATGGTCAGCAGGGAACAAGGAGAAATAATATTATTGTAGATAGAAATACCACTACTTATGATAGGGAGAGGGAAGTTACTGGAAAAGGAAAAGAGATTAATGGGGCTGCAATCTGGCAAACAGTGCCAGGTGTAACCAGCGGAAGAATGCGTCAAATGAAATGTTTCAAATGCATGGGTTTTGGCTATATGGCGGCTCAATGTCCCAACAAAAGGATGATGATTGTTATGGAAGGAAACAGTGAGGATGGTCAAGAAGAAGTTGTTGAGCCTATAGATTTGTCCATAATACTGCAGGAATACTATGATGATCATGATGCTGAGACACACGAGGACAAGGGAGATGATAAATATTTGTCTATTAATGTGTTATGTAGGGTCATGACTATATCTCCAGACGTTAGGTACATACAGAGGGAGAACTTATTACATACGCCTCATCGGGTTCTAGGTAACTTGTGTGTTCTTTTCATTGATGGTAGTAGTAGCATTAATGTAATAGCCATTGCATTAGTAAATAGATTGCAACTCGTCACTAATCCACATCTACAACCTTATAAATTACATTGGCTGAATGAATGGGGTAGTTTACATGTTACACAAAGGGCTAAGGTGCCATTCTGCATATGAGATAGATAGAGTGATGAAATTATCTGTGATGTTATTCCTATGTGCGCCTTTCATATACTACTGGGTAGGCTTTGGTTGTTTGATAGGAAGGTGCTACATGATGGGTTCAAAAACACTTATATGATTCGGAAAGATAGTGCACAAGTTATCTTGATTCCTATGTCTCCAACCGAAGCTCACACATTCCAAGAACAAATCAGTAAAACTAATGGCTACTCAAGACTTTAGGGCAATAAACACATGCAAACAAGGGATTTTAGTGCAGGAAAAGACCCCTTAGATTTGAAGACAAATCTTTCAGAGTCTAGAGGAGATAATGGGAATCAAATCTCTGGATCCAGCAGTGGGAAGCCAATTTGAACAAATGAGCCCAGACATCTACATGTTATCTCTATTTATCCTATAATAATTTGTCTTTACATTATAGCAAATATATTTTGTTGATTTTTGCAAGAAGATATCACGGTCCATTATGAATCAAATTGAACCTACAGGGATAAGTGGAACCAACCTTCGTTTCATTTGCATTTTATCAAAAGAAGAACTAGTCCTACATTTCTCCGTGGAATTGAAAAAAACTGGCCACATGTGAGGGTTTTATTTGTAATTTCCTTTTGTTGAAAACCGGCCACATATGTTGTTCTTTACTTATATTTTCTTTTGTTAAATTTTCCTTATTTAGAACAAGTATAAATACTTGTAAAGTAAGGTTTGTAAGAGACTTTTGAACATTACAATATCTAATTTTTTATGCAGTAGGAGTCATCCTCTTCACGCCTCCTCTCTTATCAATTTCATTTGAAATTGTGGCGAGTTTGGGTTAAGGAATTGTTGTGAGTTATATCAATATTTCTTGAGTTGATTCCAATTATTATTAGTGTGTCATATCTAGTGTGTAATTCGTTGTTTTATTTTTTTTGTTTCACACCAAATTAGGGTTCTTATATTGCTAGGTTTCATGCTAATTGTGGGAGTTGGAATTGAATTGTTCCTCTTTTATTTAATTGGTATTGGAATCTAATTGCAGCACATCATAATGTGTTGAAAACGACCTTGCTATCCATCTTAACTTGAATCCTCTTCCACCTTTATTAGTCACCATTTTAAGAGCTTCATGAGCTGCATAAAGGTTCACTTCTTGAACTATCATCACATAGGTTATCATATTTACTCCTCTACACACTAAGGCCTTTTCATCCCTTGCTATAACTCCTATTGTAGCACTACTGGTTAAACTATCCATTGCTCCATCTACATTTAATTTCACAACTTTGTTGCTTAGTATCTTCCATAATGCCCCTTTATGCTCTTTATTTTGATGTTCTCCACTCTTCTACTATCTAAAACCAGGACTTTCTAATTCCATCAAAGCATTCATGCATGAAATAATTGTTGCTTTTATATTTTGGTTAGTAAAATCAAGGACTCCTTTACATTTCCCTTTCCATATACACCATAATTGTTGCTTCTCTCAATTTTAAGGGCATATAAGTTTTGTTTAAGGGCAACATTGAAGCAAATGTTCTATTGTCTCATCAACATTGCAAAAACACACTTTGCATCAGGAATAACAAGCTTCTTACTCAAGTTATGGTTGGTGGAACATGCATTGTGTAAAGCTTTCCAAAGAAAATGCTTACCTTAGGTAGACATAGACAGTGCCATACCAAATTCCAAAGGGAGCTATAATTTTGATGTGAGGTTGATGCTGTGTGATTACTACTCACTTCCTTATTCTTGATGTAAAAAAAAAAAAAAATAGTCAATTTTACCATACACTAGCCTATCTTTTCATGAGGCCAAATCAAGTGATCTCCAATGTCAATCCTTAGGATGGGTATCTTCGACATAACACTAGCGATAATCCCATCAAAGAGCCTTTTTACCTCCCTTACTTTCCAACACCTCCATTTATGGTCAATTAGGTCAGCAACTATCATATTACAAATTTGCACATTATTTTTTAAGGATGCCTTGAAACTTGGTAAAGTGGGAAGCCAACTATCATTGTCCACATAAATTTTTGCTCCATTGCCCACCTACTAGCAAGCAACACTTGCCAACAATTCTCGCCCTTGAAGGATATTAGCCCATCCCCATGAATCTCTAAAGCCTTTAGATGCTTGCAAGAAGGACTTATTATGAAAGTAAATACCATTTATCATACATACCTAAAGAGCATTTTCATTTGTTACCAACCACTAAGCTAGCTTGGATTATAAGGCAATGTTATAGAAATGAAGATCTTTAAATCCTAGTCCTCCTCTTGACTTTGATAAAGATAACTTCTCCAAACTTTGATAATAAACACTTCTTCAAACTCTTAAATTTCATTCTAATTTTTGTCCTTCACAAATGCTAGTGCTTTAGACTTGTTTCTTCCCTCAATTGTTGGTAACCTAAGATATTTACCTAGGTTAGTCAACTTAGGAATAGTCATGATGTTATAGATATCCTCCATTACTCCTCCTTCTGCATTTATGCTATAGAACAGTGTTGACTTCTGGAAATTCACTTCTTGTCTTAATGCTTTGTAGTAATCCATAGTCAAACTCTTTAACCCTTGCATGTTAGAATGGTTTGCTTCTACAAAGAAAAGCGAATTATCAGCAAAAAGGAGATGAGATAAGATCAAGCAATCCTTTTTATTTTCATCCCTATTAAATGTCTATCTTGAATGGCTCTCTCAATATTCCTAGATAAAACTTCTGATATAAGAATAAAAAGATATGGTAACAGTATGTCACCTTATCGAAGACTTCTCGTTGTGATTATATTACCAACCACTTTCCCATTAACTAATAACTTGTAGGAAATTGAGGTGACACAAGTCATTATCCAATTTACCTATCTCTCATAAAAACCCAATTACCTAAGCACTTCTCTAAGGAAATCCCATTCAAACCTATCAAAGGCTTTATTTATATGAAGTTTTAAAGCACATCTTTTTTGCCTCTTTTTTTGGTTTTCAAAAAGTGAAATGTTTCATGGCCTATAATAGTGTTGTCATGAATTTTATGACCAAGAACAAAAGCACTCTAAGTTTTAGAGACCAAATTGGGTAGAAAAGGTTTTAGTCAATTCACTAACACTCTAGAGATAATTTTATATAAAAAATTACATAAACTTATCAGGCAGAAATATCCTACCTCTTATGGCAATGCAATCTTAAGGATTGAAACAATTTTAGTTAAGTTTAAGGAAGATGGTAGATTACTTGATTAGAAGTCTAGGATAGCTTCCACAACTGATGTTCCAACAATCTACCAATAGCATTCGTAGAAGATGCTTGAGAATCCATTTGGAACTAGGACTTTGAGTAGCCCTAACTGATAAACTGCATTTGTAATCTCTTCTTCTATCACATCCATGCTAAGCTTCCTATTAATCTCCTCATCAACCAACTTTGGGACCAATTCTAAACTGTTTCCCTATTCCCTCCTTCCATTTGTTCTAAAGAGCTTTTGGTAAAAACCGTAGAACTTGTTAATTATTTCATCCTCTTTTTCAATCCCTCTCTACTATTGTCCTTTAGTCTTAGAATCTTGTTTCTTTATCTCCTCATTGATGTGGACTAGTGGAAAAATTTATTGTTCTTATCTTCCTCCTTCAACTACCTTATTCGTGATCTTTATTGCCAAAACAAGTCCACACTTCACTAGAAAAGCTCTAATTGTTGCATTAATTATTTTTCTTTCTAGCTATCTTTAGTTTTCCCAAAATTTTGAATATTAGCAATTTCTTTTTGAATCATCCTTATTTCTCCCATATTATTGGGGAAGTTTTCTTAGCTCCATTCCTTCAACTTTATCTTGCATTTCTTCATTCTTATACCCAGTGGAAACAAATGTCTATGAGGTAGTTACTCTTGCCAATTTTGCCTTATAACCTCCCTATAACCTTTTGAGGTTGTCCACATATTCTTAAATATAAATCTTTTCTCTCCATTCTTATCTATGTGGGATGAGTTGAGAACCAAATAAACATGGTCAGAACTAAACATTTCACTGTGAAATAGTTGGGATTTTGGATATTTTTCTATCCATTGTTTCTTCCTCTCACCCATTGGTCTATGTGTGCTTCGGACCTTGGAAGCCTAGATCAGGCAATTATGTGTTCACAATCATCATGTTGAAACTATCCATCAATCTGAGACATTTAGAAGGCTCCCTTCTTTCTCATGGCTGAGCAGTACATCATTAAAATCTCCAATATATAGCTAAAGGTGAGAAATCCTACTTGCTAATCTCTCTAACTCCCTTTATAACAGCTTCCTAGGTTGTGGATCCAAATCTGCGTAAATCCATGAGATCTTAGTAAAAATGCTTTCATTAGTTAAGTTCATCTCTAAGTATATGTGATTTCTATGAAACTCCTTTATATCAATTGCAACATCATCCATCCACCATTGAGCCAAACCTCTAGATCTCCTAATTGGTGATACATGAAACTCATTACTATAATTGAACCTTCTCCTTAACCTTGATAACACACTTAAATTAATTTTTGTCTCCATTAAAGAAATGATACTTAGATTACGTCAATTCACTAGATCTTAAGTATTGAATTGTCAAGCAGAATCTAATGCCTTGATAGTTCCCACTTAGAAGAATTATGGCTTCTTAGTGGCTAATTTTGGTTAACCATTAGAGCCTTCTTTCATCAAGTCGAAGGTAGTGATGAGAACACATACTGGATTATCTAAGGAAAGATCCACCTTCATTATAGATGGATCGCCTCTTTTTCTTCCACCCACTAACTTCCTTATCTTCTAACCTCTCTTCATTGGTGATTCCTTATTTGGACTTTGTGCTATCTCGCTACTTTCACCAAATTTCGACCTCTTCATAACCCCCATTTGCTGGTCACTTTATATATAATGTCTTCAAAGTTGTAGCTAGGTTAGCTAGAGAGTTTTGTACCAATGCCAGGGTATGGTTCTCATGTGTTGTTGACTTGGGTAGTTCCATAAAATAAGTTGGATTTTCAGATGTTGGACGAATGGTATCTTGCTTTGCCATGTTTTTTTTTTTTGTTAGGTTACAATCTTAGTTTCTAGGGTTTGTTTGTCATTATAGGTAGGTGTCATGGTGCTCGAGTATTATTTCTCTTTTCTCTTAGTGGAGGTTTTTATGCCCGAGTTCTCTTTGTTTAGGCTTGTGAAATCTTTAAGATCATTTTGGTTTTATGGGTTAGGGTCAAGGTAAGATACAAGGCTTGATAAGCTAATTGAAGGTTCTAAAGGACTAGAGTCAATGGTTGATGTTTTATGTGAAGTTGGTGTATCTGTCTTGTGTGTATCAAGTTATTTGGAGGATAGCTAAGAGTTCAGGTTTTTATTCATATTAACCTGACTCCTTAGGAAGCTATGTTGGGGGTTTAAGTGTAAAGGTGCATTTAGCTACACATGATTATAGGATAGTGCTGATTCACTTGAGACTACATCCATGGATGAAGACTAAGCTAGAGAGCTATTACTCAACAATGCATCTACTTGAGAAGATTTGATTATTGCTACCTTCAACTACATGCCATATGTAATTGGGATATTTAACTTCAAGTAGCAAAGTGTCCCATCTTCCCACACCTAAAGCAAATATTTGGTAGCTTCTTATATTTAAAATGTACAAGATATCTCTCCCTTCTATTTCAACTAACCTAGGTTTCTATCAACAATGGTGAGACCAATTTACCTCTACTTTTACCCTTAAGAAGCCACTCATTACCCCTCCTTTTAGGCGTACCAACTCTTGATCCACAACTCTCCTTATGATTGCTCTAAGCTTCCTCACATTACTATCTATCATTTAGTTAAACCTCAACCCATGAATTTGAACTTAGAAAAGGCATGTGTCTAACCTGACTTCTTTTGCATTCTAGTTGCTATTCCATATATTTAAAACTAACAACTTCTTAGAGATAGTCCATGGTTCGTCCCTCAAAATTCTCGTGGGTTGCTCTTCACTCCTAAATGTACATACATATATGTTAGATTTCATTGGAGCCACTTCACACTACCTATACACCATCTACAACTTCTTTATCACTGATATCATAGTTGCTTTGCTTTTAGTTTTGTCTAAAATAATCTTACATAACATCAAAGTAACTACCAAGTTTGATGTTAGCTTAATAGTCTCTAGGTCTACTATCTAAAGCATATGTCTACCCCACTTTCAGCATCGGTGTTGGAAGCTATAATGTTGTGATTGTCTATCCTCTTATGAAAAATGCAAAGCAGGTTTAAAGATGTAAAAAGCCTTAGCTTCACAACAAAATTGGGAACTGATACTTAAGTAAAACTAACCGACACAAAACGAGATGAGAGAAAATAGATCTATATCAAGAAAAGAAGAACTAAGTGAGAGAAATAGCTCCGAGGCAAGATAGAAAATGCTTATACGTAGAGCACAATAGCTATAGACATAACTTGACTTTATTGGTTTCCCTTTCATTAGACTAAGGATAGTGTTTATGATAATTTAGTTAATCACCTAATAATTCTAATGTTAATAAAATGAATCTTGCCTTGCATATTTCTACAAGTAAGGCCGTCAGCATCACACGATGGTATAAAGATGCCACATGGAGGTATACGTTATGCACAACCTTGTCTTGACCTTTGGGAACTACTTGGAACTTAGAAATTTCATCCTCTAATTGAGACTGAGTTTGAAGATTCATCGCTTAAGGGTGGAAGAGCTTACGGGCTTTTGATGCCCACACTCTACGTAGGCATATATGTATATATATTTTTAAGCTTATTTTAATATAGTACAAATGAATAGGCTTTTGTTACTATCTTAAAAGAGAAAGCTTAGGGGTGATTGGAACCTATAGCTGATGTGTAGTTTTTGATTTCCTAACCTAAGCAATGAAGGGTGATAAATCCATGTTATATGTGGTTTTTAGATAACCATATATACTATTGCATTCATATGTTTGTCTAAATAACTTATGTGTAATTGCTTATTGGTATAATATAAGGGCTTTCTCACTAAGTTGTTGTTGCTTACACCTCCATGTGTTTCATTATTGTAAGAGCTTATCTAGCTAAAACCCGACAAACGTATGCTAGAGGTTAGTACAGGATGCAATGCGATGTGTAAAAGATGAGGAACGAGTACAGTGATCACCACTATATATATATATATGTACAAACATATATAGACTTGAATTTATTTTTTAGTTGTACTTATGTTATAGTAGAGATTTAGATTGCTTCAGTAGTTATTATCTACTGGACAGTAGTAGTACATTGCAAATATTTAATGGGACCTCAGTCATCTAATATTATAGTGCACATCACATTATGTTTAATTGTTTTATCTTTGAATTGCTTGGAAAAAACTAAATCCATTGGATGTAAGTACGCTTTGTATATTATAAGGTAAATCCTTGAAAAACAAAGGGGTTATTCTTAGGTTTCCATACAGTGTAGATGGGTTGTTACATCTAATGGACCCATTAGGGCATGACAACTCTAGGTGGTATTAAAGTATGAATGAATCAACTAAGACTTAAACTTAGAAACCTAAGAGAAACCAAACTAAAGTAAAGAAAACTATGGTTAGAACCAAGATAAGGTGTATATAATTTTTTTTTTTTTATTTGCTTGGTGCTTGCATTCTAAATGTACCTCATTTACATGATAGATTAGCCCAATCAAGGTATGGGACAGATGGATCTCCTTTAGGATTAGAGAAGGGGAGACCTTTATGGAGTACTAACATAGATTGAGATTGATTTGTGAGGACATGGCACTTCTGGGGAGGCCAAGGATATTGTTGTCATTTATGATGTGGTGCAGAGCTAGACTTGAGCAGTTTTGAACTCCCATTTATATATAGACTCGATGGGTTGAGGAAGGTCTATATATAGATAGTGAGATGGTCTATGTGATGGAGAGATAGGCACAAGAGATGGAACAAATTAGAGATAGAGATGAGGTGGCATTTGTGGTGGCTAAGCTAAGTAGACCCGGTTTTCGTAACTTTGCAAAGTGGAGCTAAGTTAGGTTAGGGTTAATATATGTGAGGGATAAGAGAGTAATCATCTAAGGTTGGAGACCGAGAAGATAGCTAGGGCTACCCATGAGTTGTGAGATTCCAATGAAAATAGGTAGATGTTCTTACCCCTTGTAGGAATAGGGGAAGAGGAGATAGTACTAGAGGAAGCATAGATAGAGGTAGTTTTAGGGGAGATTTAAGGAGAGGCACATGAGTTGGTGCTAATAGAGCAACATGATGGGACTTTTGATATTTCCTCAAGCTAGTTTAAGGATAGTATTGCAATTACCGTAGTTTTGATGAACTAAGAGCTAGTATAAGAGGAGGGAGATCAAGCAGGAGTTGATGTGATAGCTTTACCACTAGATTTTTAGGATACTCCATTGATGCTTATGGTTAGTGAGGAGCTGACATATGTGGATGGCTCACTAGGAGCTAACTCAACTCTTAGACATAAGCATCAATGGAGTATCATAAAAATCTAGTGGTAAAGCTATCACATCAACTAGTGCTTATGGTTAGTCAATATTCACTTGAGTGGGAGATAGGGAGAGGTGATGGCTCACTAGGAGCTAACTCAACTCTTAGACATACTGTTACATGTACTTGTCACCCAAAAGGAGTGACCTCATATTATAGAGGATGGATTTAGGAGTATGACTGATCTATATAAATGTACCTTCAGGATTTCAGTAGCTATATTATCTTATGATTATGGATGC
Organism: Laguncularia racemosa; assembly: GCA_037954665.1. Lineage (NCBI taxonomy): Eukaryota > Viridiplantae > Streptophyta > Magnoliopsida > Myrtales > Combretaceae > Laguncularia > Laguncularia racemosa. The sequence goes on along the minus strand of JBBMOL010000252.1, from coordinate 687,739 downwards.
TCCAGATTCTATTTTAAGGATCATAGATGATCATTTTGTATGAGGAGTTTGACATTGTATTGGAAAATGTACATGTTAATGCATTTAGACTCTATGGGTGGAGACTCACTCACTAGAAGTGATGACCTTTAGATTGTAACCTCATGCCACTTTATGAATGAAAATTAAATGTATTACTCTATTAATGAAATCATATGTATTCTTGTCTTATTTTATACTATTATTGTAATATTGAAATGAAATCGGAAATGTAGGGAAAAGCATCTCTACATATGAAATGGACAAATATGTAAAGAATGCAAATTAGCATCATAGATATTTGTATTAAGAGCAAACCTAAGGAAATATTGTAGATGACAAAGACTATACAAACAACTGTTACCATTAGATAAATGGTAGAAATGATGAATAGAGGCAAAATCAAAGCCAAGATAGAATTAATGAAATTCTAGTAACTATAAAAATGTAGAATGCGTGGTTTAGACTATATTTAGAGAGGCAACCACCACCAGCTCTAGCCCCACTACCACTAGTGGTTGTGGATGAAGCACCGCTGCCACTACCACTAATAGTAGTGCTAGTTGAGATGGTCTAAGTTGCACCACCAAAACCTCGATACTAGAGGAGCATGTTGCTAGAATTTATTTGGTGTAAAAGGTATTATGATGGCAACATAGGATACCTTGATGAAGCTAAAGATTGGATATCCTAAATTGAGAAGTCATTTAAGGCCTTTAAGGTGCCACCGAATCAAGGGGTGAATTATAGCATTTATTTTCTACAATTGAAGACCTAGACATGGTGGGATTTTAAGAGTAAGATTATACCAGCTCTTATGAATTGGGATGCTTTCAAATGTGAATTTCTAAAGAACTATTTTCTGAAGAGCTTGTATGCTAAATATAGTGAGGATGTATTTGATATTTAGGTACAAGACAGAGATAGAGGCATAGACTAGTATAAGGTTAAGTTTAGCCAATTGTAGTAGTTTGCTCCTCTAAAATACCAACAGAAAGATTCACTAAAAATGTAGGTTTTTTCTAAAGTGTTAGATCTCGAGATGAGGAGGAAGTTAACTATGTTTAAGGTTTACACTTTCAGTGAAATGGTGGAAAAGGTGAGAGTTCTACAGAATGTCAAGAAACAGGAAGTGGAAACTGTAAGAAGCAAGGTGAATGTTGGACCAGGATGTAGTAGAAAGAACAAGAAATTTGCATGCCCCCATAATTCCTTTCAGATAGGGGGTGAGGCTATGGAATACCTTACCTATACTATGCTAGAAATGTAAGGGTAAGCATTTCCCTAGGAGTGTTTGCTATTGAGAAATAAATGTTATTATTGTAGGGAGGCAACATATCATGTCACAGAATGCCCTAAGAAGAGTATGTCCTCTCACTTCTATTGCAAGCAAGTTAGGTAGTTGTCAATCAATTGCTCGAGGTGATAGCAGGTAGCTGCATCAGCAGCCAAGCCCTCATAGATTATGGGGAGGCCAATAGCAAAGAAGAATGGAGATGGCCAACGCAATAATGGTAATCATGCTATCTTTACCACTACTATCACTCGAGTGTACAATTTTGAAGGAGCTTGGGATGGTGAGTTTTATGAGGAAGATGAGTTTGCTACTTTGATGCTAATAGCAAAGCTAATACCGAGTTGGTTGTAGGTAAGTACATAAACTCAACTCTTAATTTTTGTTTCCTTAAAGAGCAAAATGTTAAAAGATAAGCAAATTGATCATAATAGCCTTAGTAATGAAATTCAATACCTAACTAGATATGTAAATAGAATACGTAATCGAACTTAAGTTTATCATTTTAGACTTAGGAAACATTATGATCTCAAATCAATCTATATTTGCTCTTTTTGACATGGGAGCAACTCACTCCTTTATCACTCCTAAGGTAGTCGAATGAGTAAAACTACTTATAATTACAATAGACTTAAGCTTCGGCATAAAGACACCTATGGGGAATGTTGTAGTTACTAAAGAGATGATCAAGAAATGCTCGATGGAGATCTAGAAACACAAGATCGGCACGGATCTTATCATGATAGACATGAATAAGCATGATGCCATATTGAGAATGAATTGGATGTTAACTACTAAGGCTATGTTGGATTGTGGAGGAAAGAAAGTGGCATTTGAAGATTTTGATGGGTTGAAGGTATAATTCATAAGAGAATATGCTCTTTTGAGATTTCCAAAATTAAGCTTCTATGAGATTATTTGGAGAAATGAGAGAATTCCTTAGAATGGGAGCTTAATTAATACTATAGAAGTAGAGGCCTAAAAGCCCAACTTGGAGGATATTCAAGTAGTCAATGAATTTTTTGATGTATTTCCAAAAGAATTACCAGGATTACCACGTAAGAGGTAAATAAACTTTGAAATCAATTTGATGTCGAGGATTGAACATATTTCCAAAGCACCCTATAGAATGGCCCTAATAGAGCTTAAAGAGTTGAAAAAGTAGTTACAGGAGTTATTGGACTAAGGTTTTATCTATCCAAGTGTTTCACCTTGGAAAGCACCTGTGCTATTCATGAAAAAGAAAGATGGACCTATGAGACTTTACATCAATTATCTAGAGTTAATCAAGGTCACTATAAAGAGCAAGTACGCATTACCTCAAATTGTTGACTTGTTCAACCAGTTGTAAGAAGCTAGTGTATTTTCATGAATTGATTTACTAGATATCATCAACTTTAGATTAAGTTAGAAGAATTTCCTAAGATGGCTTTAAAAACATGATACGAACATTATAAGTTTTTGGTAATGCTGTTTGGGTTGACGAATGCACCTACTACATTCATGGACATGATGTATAGGATATTTTGATCCCTTCTAGACAAGTGTGTGATCGTCTTCATTGATGACATTTTGTTTTATTCGGCTACACCTAAATAACATCAAGAACATTTAAGGATCGTACCTCAGACTTTGAGGAAACATAAGTTATACACAAAATTGTCTAAGTGTGACTTTTGGTTAAAAGAGATATCATTCTTTGGACACATCATTTTTAGGTAAGGTATAATAGTGGACCCAGAGAAAATTAAGGCTATAGTAGATTGGAAATGGCCTGAAACGATCACTGAGGTGAAAGCTTTTTAGGTTTAGTAGGGTATTATAGAAAATTTGTCAAAGATTTTTCAAAGATAGTGAAACTGCTTTCCCCGTTGATACAAAAGAATGAAAAGTCTAAATAGACTGATGCAAGGGAACAAAGCTTTCAAGAACCAAAGAAAAGGTTAGTATTGACACTAATTTTAAAGTTACCAAACACTAACAAGCTAGTCATAGTATACAGCGATGCATCGAGAAATGGACGTAGTTGTGTGCTGATGTAAAAAGGAAAGGTAATTGCTTATGCATTGAGATGATTATGACCACATGAGTAGAATTACCCAACACATGACTTGGAATTGGCTACGGTGGTCTTTCCTTTGGAATTGTAGAGGCATTACTTATACGATTAGTAGTGTGAGATATATACTAACCACAAAAGTCTTAAGTACTTATTTTTGTAAAAAGAGCTAAATATGAGACAAAGGCGATGGCTAGATGATGTGCTCAAAGCCAAGCCTATGCACACAAAACCCAATTGAAAGACTAATTACATAATGAAATCAAACTAATCCTCCAATTTGCATAAACCGTCAATCTTTATAATTCCAAATCCACAAATATGAACATGTATGAAGATTGCATATCCAAGAATGATAAGCTCTGATACCAAAAGATGACGTGCCTAAAACCAAGATTAAGCACATGCAAAATTAATTTGAAAGACAATTAAACAATGTCAATCAAACTAGTTCAACAATTGCACAATTCCTCAATATTTATGAACCAATTCCCACAACAAGGACATGATCAAGAATGAATCCAAGTATGATGATGCTTAGATACCAAAAGATGATATGCCTAAAAGGGGATTAAGGACAATCAAACTAATCCAAATGTAAACCTCAAAAGACAAGATCAAATTCGGTTCACAAGAGAGACAATTTGCATGAACTCTAATTGATGGAAGATGAATCAAATGATAAAATCAAGGAGATGAAATCCACAAAGATGATAAATCTCAATTGAATCAATTAACCAACTTAAGTTCCAAGAGAATTCTAATAAAAAATACACAAATTAAAAGTCGTGACCCTCCTCATAACAAAGAGAATTCTACACCACAAGTATAATGATAATTTGATGGTGATAACAAATTCTAAGAACCAATCAACCAAGTAATAATAATTTGATTACAAATGCAATCAAATATGACCAAGAAACTTCCAATTCAACCCTAAATATTACACACTAGAGAAGAAAAGAAATCACAATAAAATGAAATTGATATGACTCACAATTTCAAGTGTTGCACTCGCCACAATCTCAACTCTTGAGATTGAAATTGATAAGAGAAATTGAACTAAAGGAAGAACCCCAATTCCCTCACGTAAAGTGTATGTTTAAATCTAAAAAATGACCTCCTAAAACCCTACTTTAAGCAAGTATTTATACTTGCTCACTTTAGGGTTAGAAAGTACACAAAATTCCAACTATGCCATTTTTAGGGTGGCTGGTCCTAAAACTCAATTACAACCAAATAAAAGTATCCCAAAATGATTACAACATAAATAGTCAAAGTAAATAAAAAATATATAAAAATTAGTCTTTAAGATGCTAGCTCTTCCATAGGATTCGTCGGCCTAGTTCATCACCGATTTAGGTCGATCCATGGATAACCCACAAGTTAAGTTTTAGTGAGTTTGTCCATCACCCTATAAAGCCTGATAAGTGTGCCTGTTGGAATATATAATATATGAATAAGATAAAAGAGTTTAGTAAACGAATAATTCTAAGGTCGATTTGCTCAAAATGGGCCCTCATCGCTAAGATTCAAAATCCTTTAATTCTTGCCCTAATGATAGGTCTTATCAGATTTTGATTCCTATCACTAGAGCTAATTAATGATTATGATCTAGGAATAAATTATTTTCTCAGAAAAGTAAATGCAGTTGTAGATGCTTTAAGTAGGAAGAGTTACATTGAAGTTACATCTTTATTGACTGAGCAAAAGGAACTAATCTAAGAATTTGAAAGACTCAATCTTAAGTTTATGTGGTACAATAAAAGTTCAAAATTGTTGAATTTGACCATTGAGCCTACATTATTGGAAAGGAATAAAGAAGCTCAATAGAAAGATGCTACGTTAATACAAGTAAGGTAAGGAATACACATTGACAAGTATGTGGACCTTAAAATCTGAGATGATGGGATTGTTTGAATGAAAGAAAGACCGTGTGTACCTAATGATAAGGCACTTCAAAGGAAGATTATAATAGAGGCACAACATTTAAGTTACACCATCTACCTAGGAGGAACCAAGATGTATTAAGATCTTAAAAAGCATTTTTGGTAGAACGGAATGAAACAAGACGTGGTAGAGCTCATAATGAAATGCGACACATGTTAAAGGAGGAAAGCAGAATACCAAAGACTAGGAAGGTTACTTCAACCTTTGCCTATTCCAGAGTGGAAATGGGATCAAATCATGATGGACTTAATAAGTAGCTTCCCAAAAATCACATTAGGTTACAATGTTATTTGGGTTATTGTAGATAGACTCACCAAATTTGCACACTTCCTTTCTATTAATATGACGTACTTATGGGAAAATTTGGCTAAGATCTATGTATAATAAATAGTACTGCTTCATGGAGTACTTATAAGCATTGTATCGAATAGAGACCATAGATTTACATTAAGGTTTTTGGGAAGCCTATAGAAAGCCTCGAGACCTAGTTACTACTTAGTATAACTTATCATTGCCAAACTGACAGTCAATCAAAGTGGACCATTCAAAATTTGGAAGACATGCTTTGAGACTATGTGATTGAGTTCAAAGGGAGTTAAGGTACTCACTTGCCAACGGTGGAATTTGCATACAATAACATTTACCATTCTACAATCAAAATGCCTCCATATGAAGCCCTATATAGTTGAAAATGTTAATCGCCATTATTCTAACATGATGTGTGAAAACTTGCAATAGGGCTAAATCTTATACAAGAAGTTACAAACAAAGTGGCCATCATTAAGAATAAGATAAAGGAGGCCCAAGATTGATAGAAGAGTTAGGTAGATCATAAATGATGGAGTTTGGAGTTTGGAGTTTGAGGTATGGGATCATGTATATTTGAAGGTAAGCCCAATTAAGAGTATACATGTAACTCTCTAAAATTTCAATTAATAGAATTTTATTAAATAGACCTCGAATAGGAAGATACATTTAAAATATCGCTCCAAATGAACTCGAGATCTATCCAAAAACTAGAGATAACTCAATATACTATAAGTTGACCAATGTCAATTTAGTTAGATTAAAAGTCAACTAAAGTCAACTGGCCTAACCCGATTTAATAACTCAAGTGACCCATTTGACACCCCCAAGATGACTTGAGTAGACTTAAAGTATTAGAATTAGGACTTGATATAACTTAGGATGGACTTAGTGATAAGAATCTAATTTCTACAGGACTAATCACCAGAGCCTGAGCTGTAGGTTTACAAAATCTAGCTATAAGGATCCTCCATGAACAACTAAACCCTAAGGATGTTGATTTAGTATCTGCTTTTGTATTACATAATTGTTGTGCATTCCAGCAAGTACATTTTTCAGTTTTACAAGATGACGAATAAAACACGCTAAGGATCAAATTGGGGACATTTTTGGACTCACATCTAATGGTCCACAATGTGTTCACTTGAATTGAAGAATTCGGCCACTTGAAGACCATTTTTGTATTTGTAATTTGTCCTTTAGAAAACTGGCCACGTAGTGGCATCTTTCTAATTTTTAGCACATTTTTACCCTAATTGGAAAAAGTATAAATACTTCCTAACTAGGGTTTTTAAGGAGCTTTTGACAATTTTGAGAAAACACATACACTTTGTGCCTTCAGGATTCTTCCTTGCAAACAATGATCTCTTATCAATTTCTTTGTGAAATTATGGTGAGAGTCAACAAGAGTAGATTGTGAGTCATATTGATCTTACTTTTGTTATTTTACAAATTGTGTTTAGTGAGTAATATTTATGTACAATTTGTGGAATACTTGTTCATTCACATGAATTAGGGTTGTATATTTTTAGATTTAATTATTTCAATTTGAGATTGAATCCTAGTTCAATTGCATGTTGTTCCAATGAAGATCACATACTTGTTTGTTCTTACATTCATTTAGTGTTTAAACTTATGAATTTGGATTCCAATTTATAGTGATTTGACATGCCATTTTGATTGAGGGATTTGGTTGTTCACGCCTTGTAATTGATGTATTTGCCATTCAATTAGCAAAGCACTTCATAATTTTGGTATCAAAGCACGGTTTTGAGAATGGGAATTGCGTTAACTTCATTTGACATTTAAGGTTCTTGAATTTGACTTCTTGATCCGAATTATTAAAGTGAAATTGTAGTAGTTGATTGTGGTTTTTGTTGCATTATAATTGTGTTGTTGAAGTAGACATGGAAGCCTTGTAGTAACGTTTGTGTTCTTGAACTTGTCGTAAGGAGAAGGGAGTAAGAGGTGTGTTTTTCCTTTGTGATTATTTTGGAAATTGGTGATACATTTCTTTAGACAAAAGATGAGCGAATTACTTGTTTGTGGTTTCCGAAATTGAGGATTGTCATTTTCAATTTTCAAATTTGCCTTACATGGAGAATAGGAAATTATTTGAATTCAAACACATTCTTTAAGTTTGAAGAAGTAATTATGTAGTATTGATTGAATGCTATTTGAATTTTAAATTACTTCTTACCATTTGTGGAGGAGTTTCATTAAGAGTAGTATTTGAATTTGTTGTGACGAGAAGTGTAAGTAGAGTTGTGTTTAAAGCTTGCACCGTGATTGAGGTGTGTGTGTGTAGCAAAGTGAGTTTGTGCTATGGAGAGTGTTGCAATGTGTTGTGAGTTATGTTATGAAGGGTGTTGCAACGTGTTGTGTTGTGTGTGTTGTGGTGAAGGGTGTTGCATGTGGAGTGGAAGTGTGTATATGTGCCGTGATTAAAAGGGGATTATAGTGGTTTAAATTTGACTTTTAAAAAACAAGCATTAAAGTGCGAGAGTTATTATGTATTGATGTTTGAACACTTGCTTAGTTGAATTCATTAACCTACTATTTGGAAGAGTGTTTAATTATTGCTTTAACTTGTTGTTGCCGTAATTGAAGTGTGGGAGAGTGTGTATTGTTACACTGTGGGTGTGAAAGTGTGTGTTAACGTGGTGAGTGTGGTGAAGCGTATTGTTAATTTGTTTAAGTTAGTAAGCTACAATGTCAAGTGATTTGTATTTATCTACTAATGTACTATGTTGGGCCTTGACTTCTTTTACAGCTAATGATGATAAGCAAAGAGAAAACTTGTTTCACACTTCTTGTAGGGTGTAAGGTAATTTGTGTGTCATCATTATTGATGGTGGTAGTTGTATTAATGTTGTGGTTGCCTCATTAGTATTGAAATTGAAACTTGTAACTACCCCACATCCAAAACCTTAGAAATTACATTAGCTAAGTGAGCAAGGGAGTTACTATGTGACCTAGAGAGCTAGGGTACCTTTTAATATAGGGGATAAATATCATGACGAAATTGAATGTGATATTCTTCCTATGTGCACATCCCATATATTACTTGGCAGGCCTTGGTTGTATGATAGGAAAGTTTTACATGATGGCTTTAGAAATACCTACGTATTCTAGAAAGAGGGCAAACGTAATGTCACCTTTAGAGATCTAAAAGGTTCAGCAACAGATTAGTAGACTATTAGAGATCAAAGCGGTTCAAATACAGGCAAGAAATTTAGGAGGAAAGACGTTTTACTGATGGGATAAAGTGAGTTGGAGGAGGCCATAACAGATGAGAGCCCAGTATACTTATTGCAGATGAGATATGCCCTAGGGATGGAAGGGCGTCAGCAACTAGCCCCTGTAATATCTCAGGTATTAGATGAGTACAGTGACCTTTTTACTGATGATTTTCCAGAGGGTTTACCACCTTTGAGAGGTATAGAGCATGCCATCGACTTCTTGCCTGGGTTAGTTTTGCCAAATCAACCTACGTATCACATGAATCCTAAAGAGTCTAAGGAATTAAAACATCAGGTAGATGAGCTAATCGAATGGGGTTTTGTTAGGGAGAGTCAATCCTTGTGCTGTTCCAACCCTTCTTGTCCCAAAGAAGGATGGTACTTGGAGAATGTGCATTGATAGTCGAGCCATCAACAAAATTACCATCAAATACAAGTATCCTATTCCTAGACTTGATGATATGTTAAATGAACTGTATGGTGCACAGGTGTTCTCCAAGGTGGATCTTAAAAGCGGATATCATCAAATTTGGATGAGAGAAGGAGATGAGTGGAAGACCACTTTCAAAACACGCCATAGACTGTAGGAATGGATGGTTCTGCCGTTTGGTTTGAATAATGCTCTTAGCACATTTATGAGGTTAATGAATCATGTAATGAAGGAGTTTCTAGGTAAATTTGTTGTTGTTTATTTTGATGATATTCTGATATACAACAAATGCCTAGAAGATCATGTGGAGCATCTTCAGGCGGTATTTTCAATTTTGAGGGCACAACAATTGTTTGCAAATCTCCATAAGTGTTCCTTCTACCAAACTAAGGTAACATTTTTTGAATTTATTGTATCTGGTTCTGGTGCCAGGGTTAACGAGGAGAAGGTGAGGGCTATTAGAGAATAGCTAACACCAAAATCAGTCGTGTAGGTAAGGAGTTTCCATAGACTAGCTTCATTTTATAGGCACTTTGTCCATAATTTTAGTAACAATGTTACTCCATTAACTAAACTGACTAAGAAAAATGTTCCTTTAATTTGGGGTGAGAAGGCCCAAAAGATTTTTGAAGAGGTAAAGGAAAAAGTTACTAGTGCTCCAGTATTGGCTTTACCTGATTTTGATAAAGTTTTTGAGTTAGAATGTGATGCTTCTATGATAGGAATTGGTGTTGTGTTGATGCAGGATAAGAGGCTTATTGCCTACTTTAGTGAAAAGTTATGTGGTGCTACTTTGAACTACTCTATATATGATAAGGAATTCTATTCCTTAGTGAGGGCTTTGATGACATGGCAGCATTATCTCCTTTCGAGAGAATTCATCATCTACATTGATCATGAGTCATTGAAACATTTTAGGGGTCAGCAAAATCTGTTTAAACACCAAGTCAAATGGGTAGAGTTTCTAGAGAGTTTTGCATATGTGATTAAGTACAAGAAGAGTAACCAGAATATGGTAGCTGGCACTTTTTCATGTAGGTATGTACTAGTCACTTCTCTTCAATCGAAACTGCTTGGTTTGAATTGTTGAAGGAACAATATATGCATGATGATTATCTAAAAGCAATTATTGAGAAATTAATTGAGGGAAAGATGTTTGAAGGGTATTACATGATTGAGGGATTTTTGTATAAAGCTAGAAAATTGAGTATACCTTGTGGGTCCATAAGGGAATTGTTGGTGAGGGAAGTACATGAAGGAGGATTATCTAGTCATTTTGGTGAGAAGAGAACCCTAGCCATGTTAAAAGAAAATTTTTATTGGAAGGGTGCTGGAAAGGTGTGGAGTTTGCAAAAGGGCAAAAGGAAAGAAAGGCATTTAGGGTAAATATATGCCTTTACCTATACCTACTAAACCCTGGACTGATATCAGTATAGATTTTTTTTTGGGTCTGCCTAAGACTCAAAGGGGAAAGGATTCTATCATGGTGGTTGTTGACAAATTCAACAAAATGTCCCATTTTGTGCCTTGTCACAAAACATATACTGCCCTTTTTATAGCTAACCTTTTTGTGCAGCAATTGTTAAATTGCATGGTGTTCCACACAGTATAGTGTCTGATAGAGATACTAAGTTTCTTAGCTTCTTTTGGAAGATACTACGCAAAAGACTTGATACTAAACTTATGTATAGTACCTCTTGCCATCCTTAGATTGATGGCCAGACTGAAGTTGTTAACCGTACTCTTTGCACATTACTAAGAGTAATGGTTTGCAAGAATCTTACTGATTGGGACTTGTGTCTTCCTATTGTCGAGTCCCCTTACAATAGGTTTACTCATAATTCAACTAGTAAGTTTCCCTTTGAAGTTGTGTATGGCTATAATCCTACTGTTCCATTTGATCTTATAGCAGGACTGGCAATAAAGGAAGAAAGCCTAAGTGGAGTTGAGCGAGCTAAGGAGATTAAAAAACTTCATGAGAAGACAGCTGAACGTCTTAAGAAAACATAGGAGCAGCAAAAACTTCAAGGAAATAGGAACAGGAAAACAAGAATTTATAATCCAAATGACCTAGTCTGGATTAATCTCAACAAAGACAGGTTTCCTCATAAGTAGTCGTAAAAGCTATCACGCAGATTAGATGAACCTTTCAAAGTTGTCAAGTGCATCAACAAAACGCCTATAGAATAGAGTTTCTAGGGAAATATGGCATCTTAGCTACCTTTAATGTTGCAGATTTGTCACCATATTTACTTGATGATATTCATGAAGACCTATCAGATTTAAGGACAAATCTTCCTAAGGCTCGAGGAGATGATAGGAATCTAATTCCCACAAAACCAATCACTAGAGCCTGATTTAAGGGTTTACAAAATCTAGCTATGAGGATCTTCCATGAATAACTAAACCCTGAGGATGTTGATTTAGTATCTACTTTTATATTACATAATTGTTGTGCATTCCAATAGGTACATTTATTGGTTTTACAAGATGGTGAATAAAACACGCTAAGGATCAAATTGGGGACATTCTTGGACTCACATCCAATGGTCCACATTGTGTTCACTTGAATTGAAGAACCGGCTACTTGAAGACCATTTTTATATTTATAATTTGTCCTTTGGAAAACCGGCCACTTAGTGGCATCTTTGTAATTTTTAGTACATTTTTACCCTAATTGGAGCAAGTATAAATACTTGGTAACTAGGGTTTTTAGGGAGCTTTTGACAATTTTGAGAAAAACATACACTTTGTGCCGTGAAGGTTATTCCTTGCAAACAAAGGTCACTTATCAATTTCTTTGTGAAATTATGGTGAAAATCAATAAGACTAGATTGTGAGTCATATCGATCTTACTTTTTTGTTTTACAAAATTGTTTTTTGTGAGTTATATCTAGGTATAATTTGTAGATTACTTGTTCATTTATGTGAATTAGGGTTATATATTTTTATATTTGATTATTTCAATTTGAGATTGAATCCTAGTTCAATTGCGTGTTGTTCCATTAAAGATCACAAACTTGTTTGTTCTTACATTCATTTAGTGTTCAAACTTGTGAATTTGGATTCCAATTTGAAGTGATTTAATACACCATTTTGATTGAGGGATTTGGTTGTTTATGCCTTGTGATTGATGTGTTTTCCATTCAATTAGAAAGCACATCACTTAGAAGATAAGACATTATGGATTTATATGATATCTTTTCCCTATGAAATTGATGGATTTAACTCAATGAAATTTTACTCATAAACCACCAACTGCACTAATCATCACTGAACTCCTTACTCAAGGATTCGATCTTAATCTCAAGATTCTATCTAATAAACTAAATTTGATTTAGATCAATTTTGATTTGTAATACTAGTACTTAACCTTAAGTATTTCTTGATGAAGATCACGCTAGAAGGATTTGTCCAAGGATGATCGAGATCAAGTTAGGGGGATGGAACCAAGGAGCATGGACCTATTTGATGTGTAAAGCATAGATGTGGAAATTGAGGAGGAGATTTAAGGCTGATAGCTTCAAAATCATTAAAGGTCGCTGGCTTTAGCAGTGTAAGCCGCTGGCCTAACTGGCTGGCGTATGTCTAAGGGAAGGCCAGCTTAGTTACTTTCCAAAGTTGTCGACTTTGGTGCCTGCTTTGCATGTAATTATAGGCCAGCTTTGTATTATTTTAGGCTATCGGTTTTGAATGTTTTTCCTTTATTCAAATTAGGTTTTTTATGCCGTTTTGTATACTCATTCTTATGGGACTATAAATAGTCACCATATGCTCATCATAAAGACAATTAAGAATAAAGAAAGTTATTCACCTTTTGAGAGAGGATTTCTCTTTGGTTCTTGAAAGAACTAATTGAACTTATCAAATTTTGAATTTATGGCGTTTATCCCAAACTTAACAATTAATCATTCTATAATCGATTGTAGCGTTATCACTTATACCAAGGTTTATGTCTCATTTATAGACAATAGGTCGCAGTTCCCATTGTTCTTAATAGATTCGTAGGTTAAGGATTATCAAATCTAGATCATCGCGTTTCTTCATGGATTGGTTGGGTTCACATCAGTTTGGCATCAGAGCAATCCAGTTTGTCTGGATTACCTATCATGTTATTTCAATTACTTGTTATTAGATCTTGGGTTTGAAAAAAAAAACCGTTCTTTTGAATTTGATATGCAGTTAGATTTTTGATTCAATTGTTGTTGTTGTTTGAAAGGAATTGTACAGATTTCCTTTCTCAAGAATCGAAAGGAAAAAACAAAAGAAGAAAATTCGTATTAAAAAAAAAAAGGAGTCTCATGAAAATTATTGAAATTCGAGTTTGTGGTGATCTTTGATAGAATCTCTTAGCTTTGTTGAATCTTGTCAAATCATGTTACGAAACTGCTGATTAGAAATTTAGGTAGATTTTTGCAAGAACAACTACAATTGGATTGTTAGTTCCAAAAGAACTCAAAAGAGAAATTTTAAGTAGGTAAGGATTTTGTGAGAACAGTAAAGCGATTTTAATGAAACACACGAGTGAGTGAAATTGTGAGAGTTTTATTTTATTACTCCTAACATTTTCTTATGTAACACTATGTCAAACAGAAATTCTCCTAAAAGTGTGATGGGCGGAATTGATACAAAATTGATAATGGAAACTCTAACTACTAAGATAAGGAGAATGTTTAGAGTGGAGATGGATCAATTTCATGAGCAGATGGAGCAAAATTTTGAGCAGTCACGGATTGCTTCTATTAGGCGTAGGAAGGATGAAATGCCAAAGAGGGTAGTGTGCATGGAGGAAGATGAATAGGGTAAAGAAGGATCCGTAACTAAGTTTGATCAGGATTCATTTGTGGGCTATAGGAGGAATGTAAGGAGAAGTAGAGGAGCTAAGTATGAGGAAGATAACAATCTGGGGAACATAAAGATGAAAATCTCATCATTCCAAAGGAAGAATGACCCTGAGGTATATTTGGAGTGGGAGAAGAAAGTGGAGTTGATTTTTTAGTGTCACAACTATTCTAAAGCCAAAAAGGTAAAACTTGCTGCCATTGAATTTTCTAATTATGCAATTATTTGGTGGTATCAACTTTTATTAAATAGGAGGAGGAATAGGGAACTACTAATAAGAACATGGGAAGAGATGAAGAGAATTATAAGCAAACTATTTGTGCCTACATACTATTATAGGGAATTGTACAACAAATTACAAACCCTTAAGCAAGGCAATAGTAGTGTAGAGGAATATCATAAGGAGATGGAGGTTATCATGATCAGGGCTAATATTGAGGATGATACGAACCACGCCCACATGTGACGAAACCCAATACCAATACGTTCAGAATTGCTACCCAAGATGCCAAACAATCGAGTGGAAACCGCGACCCGTTTCCTATAAGTGAGGCAAGAACCTTGGTATATTATGTAGATGCCACAATCGGGATGCAAGACTGATTGATAAGTCAGGATGAACGCCACGGAAGAAAATCCGATAAGTTCAAGGGAAGTTCTTTAAAGAACTAAGAGAGGAATTCTGTCAAAAGTGTTATTCAAACTTGTATGTTCTATTGTATGTTGTTCTCAACCCTAGACATTTATATTAGGGTTTACAACTCGTAATAATAAAGCCCAAAAGGACATAACATCATTAAGTTACGGAAAAAAATAACAAAACCAGGACTTAAAGGTCGGCGGCATTGGAGCCGACGTAGAGCATATACACAGCCGTGCCTTTCTAGACGTGTATGTTTCTGTAGATATTCTTGACACCATACACGGCCGTGCCTTTGAACCGTGTATAAGACCGTGTATGTTTCTGTGGAGGCTCAAGACTCACTACACGACCGTACCTTGTAAAGACACGCCCCCTTCAACCTTTATCCATTATGACTTGTACAAGAGCAAGGGCATTCTCATGGTTGCATCAATCCTTTCCGACTTCATGGTTGCTCCAATCCTTTCCGGCTTCGTGGACATCCTTTATCAACCCGTTAAGTGCTTCCTTGAATCGTTTCGCTCGAGTTCTTGTGATCGATCTAGGGGGCACTTCAAGAGGATCCACATTCCATCTTCTGGCTTAGCTCCCATCATGGCTCTCATCATTCCCCTCCTCTTGAAAAGGATTTGTCCTCAAATTGTCGCCTACATCAAAAGGACTCAGATCAGTAACATTAAACGTAGCACTTACTTGATACTCACCTGGCAAATCTATCTTGTATGCATTATCATTGATGCACTTAAGAATTTGAAATGGTCCATCGCTTCTAGGAAGTAATTTAGATCGACGCTGCATAGGAAACCGCTCCTTGCGCATGTGAACCCAAACCCAGTCTCCAAGTTCAAAGACAGCTTGTCGACGACCCTTGTTGGCTTGTTTCACATACTGCTCTGTTCTTCGCTCAATGTTTAGCCTTGCCTTCTCATGGGTCTGTTTAACAAATTCTGCTTTCTTCTTGTCATCTAGATTAACATACTCAGAAATAGGTAGAGGTGATAAATCCAAAGGAGTTAGTGGATTAAAACCATACACAATTTCAAAAGGAGTAAACTTAGTAGCAGAATGCATTGTGCGATTATAGGAAAATTCAACATGCGGCAAGCAATCCTCCCAACTTTTAATGTTCTTTTTAATGACTGCTCTTAACAAAGTAGATAAAGTTCGATTTACTGACTCAGTTTGACCATTAGTCTGTGGATGACAAGTAGTAGAAAATAATAGCTTAGTTCCTAACTTAGCCCACAGGGTCTTCTAGAAGTAGCTCAAGAACTTAGCATCTCTATCTGATACGATTGTTCTAGGCATACCATGCAATCTCACAACTTCCCTAAAGAACAAATTAGCAATATTGCAAGCATCATCTGTTTTGTGGCAATGAATGAAAAGTGCAATCTTAAAAAATCTATCCACAACTACAAAAATAGAATCTCGACCATGTCTAGACCTGGGTAATCCTAACACAAAATCTATGGAAATATCTATCCAAGGCTCATGAGGAATGGGAAGTGGGGTATAAAGCCCATGAGGTTGGACTCTAGATTTTGCTTGCTTACACGTGACACATCGCTCACAAATCCTCTCAACATCTCGTTTCATGTGAGGCCAATAGAAGTGTTCCTGTAATACCCCTAAAGTTTTAGCTACTCCAAAATGCCCCATTAAACCTCCTCCATGAGACTCCCTCACTAGTAATTCTCTTAGAGAACAATTTGGAATGCATAGTTTACTCTTCCTAAACAAGAATCCTTCATGTTTATAAAATTTACCATGACCACTCTTCTCACAATGCACATACTCTTCACAAAAATCTTGATCAGCAGCATACAATTCCTTAATATGCTCAAAACCAAGTAGCCTAGAACTAAGAGTAGAGATAAGAGCATACCTCCTAGAAAGTGCATCAACAATGACATTCTCTTTACCTTGCTTATAGTGGATGACATAGGGAAATGTTTTGATGAACTCTACCCAACGAGCATGCCTTTTATTTAGCTTATGTTGTCCCTTCAAGTACTTCAAGGATTCATGATCAGTGTGGATCACGAACTCTTTTGGCTAAAGATAATGTTGCCAAGTCTCCAGTGCTCGAACCAATGCATATAACTCCTTGTCATAAGTAGGGTAGTTCAAGGTTGCCCCACTCAGCTTCTTGCTAAAGAATGCAATTGGTCTTCTCTCTTGCATGAGCACTGCTCCAATACCTAATCCTGAAGCATCACACTCAATTTCAAACGTTTTAGAGAAATTAGGTAAAGCAAGTAATGGTGCCTGAGTCAGCTTATTTTTAAGCTTCTAAAAGGCCTACTCTTGTTGCTCTCCCCATCTGAACCCCATGTCCTTCTTGATTACCTCAATAAGTGGTGCTGCAATGGTGCTGAAATCCTTCACAAACCTCCTATAAAAACTCGCTAGTCCATGGAAACTCCGCACATTACTTACATTAGTTGGACTAGGCCATTCTTGGATCGCACGAATCTTTTCTTCATCAACCTGTATTCCCTGTGCACTAACAACAAAACCAAGAAACACAAGTTTGTCTGTGCAAAAAGTGCACTTTTTGAGGTTAGCATATAATTGCTCCTTTCGAAGCACTTCTAAAACATCCCTCAAGTGAGATATATGGTCTTCCAAACTCTTGCTGTAATTGAGGATATCATCAAAATAGACAACCACAAATTTTCTAATAAAAGCCCTCAAGACATGGTTCATAAGTCTCATAAAAGTACTAAGTGCATTAGTTAAACCGAAAGGCATTACTAACCACTCATACAATCCATATTTTGTCTTAAATGCGGTTTTCCATTCATCACCTTCTTTCATTCTAATTTGATGATATCCGCTTTTCAGATCAATTTTGGAAAAGATACAAGACCCATGTAACTCGTCTGACATGTCATCTAAGCGAGGAATGGGATGACGATACTTTACCGTGATGTTGTTGATGGCGCGGCAGTCAACACACATTCTCCATGACCCATCCTTCTTAAGTACCAAAATCATAGGCACTGCACATGGACTCATGCTTTCTCTCACGTACCCCTTCTCCATTAATTCATTGACCTGCCTTTGGAGTTCTTTTGTCTCCTCTGGATTGCTCCTATAAGCTGGTTTGTTTGGAATTGATGCTTCGGGTACAAGGTCAATCTGGTGCTTAATACCACGAATAGGTGTTAAACCCTTTGGAATCTCCTCAGGGAAGACATCTTCAAAGTCCTGCACAATAGACACAACCACACTAGGCAAAGAGTTAAATAGTTCGTTAGTATTCAAACAAGTTTCCTTAAAAACCAACAATAACATAGGTTGCTTCATCACTAACGCTTTCCTCACTACACTCGCTGTTGCCACATAACTCTCCTTTTGCAAGGTTGCACTCTCCTTTTTACTCACCACCAAAGTTGATCCCCCTTCAACTTGGTCTCTCACACTCTTTCCAGCCTTCCTCTCTTTTTCCTTTTGATATCGACTTTTGTGTTCCTTTTCTTTCTCGCTGTCTTTTGCTCTCTCACTCTCCCTCTTTTTTTCACTCACCTTATATTTTGCAAAAGACTGTTGTAGTTGCAACTGATCCTCATACACCTGTTTAGGTGTTAAGGGTTTAAGATTAAAGCTTTTCCCCTGGTGAACAAGCATATATTTGTTAGAAAAGCCATCATGAACAACCTTCCTATCAAACTACCATAGCCTCCCCAACAACACATGATACGCCTGCATCGGCACTACATCGCATAGCACCTCATCCTTATACCTACCGATGCGAAAAGCAATCAAGGCTTGCTTGCTCACCTTAGTCTCGCCACTATTGTTCAACCACTGCAATTTATATGGACTAGGGTGTTTAGTAGTCTTGAGTCCCAACCTTTCGACAATAAAAGTACTCACCACATTAGTGCAACTCCCTCCATCAATGATCAAACTGCAAATATGATCACCTAGATAACATCTAGTATGAAAGATATTCTCTCATTGCACCTCCTCTTCTTCCTTCACCTGCACATTTAAAGCTTGCTTCACTACTGCCACTAACTTCCCTACTGTAGGCTCCTCGTCATCACTATAACCTCTATAACTCCCGACAGAAGGTTCATCAAATTCATCATTAGACATTTCATCTCCACCCCGTTGCACTCTCCTAGAACAACTCTCCCTCTTACGCCCTTGGAAGATGTTTTTAGATTGCTCTAGTTTTTGTTCCACCGTCTCATGAATTTATTCCATGCCCTCCTGAAACATCCTCTTCATCTCACCCCTCAACGCCTCAATCACTAACCTAGCATCAAACCTTCCCCTCTCACCTTCAAGAGAATGTTGCCTGAGCATAGTTCCTGCAGAAAAGATTAGTACTAACACTAATATATATAATTAAGCCTCACGATACACTCCCTTACGTGTTTCGCTCCAAGGATGATATCACACAGTCACTCGTGTATTCTCACAAGCAATGATGATATCAACTCACCAATTCCTCTTCTCAATTCTCTTGGAACTAACCTAAATTACACCAATCCCTTCCGTAGAATTCAAAACGACTCTAGGGGCTCGAAATTTTCCTCTTTTTTCTTTCCTTTTGTTGCCTTTGTTTTTTTCTCCTGATTACGTTCCCTTTTTTTTTTGTCGTGAATTTTTTTTTTTAACAAAATTTAATAGAAGGCACTACACTTTCAATAGACAATTAACACTATGAAGTTGATATGAACGATTGGAGTTAGGGTTTTTATGTTACCTTCCTCAAACCGAACTGATGTTTAACAAACCTAGGCTCTGATACGAACCACGCCCACGTGTGACGAAACCCAATACCAATACGTTTAGAATTGCTACCCAAGATGCCAAACAATCGAGTGGAAACCGTGACCCGTTGCCTATAAGTGAGGCAAGAACCTTGGTATATTATGTAGACGCCACAATCGGGATGAAAGACCGATTGATAAGTCGGGATAAACGGCACAGAAGAAATTTCGATAAGCTCAAGGAAAGTTCTGTAAAGAACCAAGAGATGAATTCTCTCAAAAGTGTTATTCAAACTTGTATGTTCTATTGTATGTTGTTCTCAACCCTAGACATTTATATTAGGGTTTACAACTCGTAATAATTAAGCCTAAAACGACATAACATCATTAAGTTGCGGAAAAAATAACAAAACAGGGACTTAAAGGCCGGCGGCGTTGGAATGAAGGCCGGTGGCGTTAGAGCCGATGTAGAGCATATGCACGGCTATGCCTTTCTAGACGTGTATGTTTCTGTAGATATTCTTGACACCATACACGGCCATGCCTTTGAACCGTGTATACGACCTTGTATGTTTTTGTGGAGCCTCCAGACTCACTACACAGTCGTGCCTTGTAAAGACACGCCCCCTTCAACCCTTATCCATTATGACTTGTACAAAAGCAAGGGCATTCTCATGGTTGCTCCAATCCTTTCTGATTTCATGGTTGCTCCAATCCTTTCCGGCTTCGTGGACATCCTTTATCAACCCGTTAAGTGCTTCTTTGAATCGTTTCGCTTGAGTTCTTGTGATCGGTCCAGGGGGCACTTCAAGAGGATCCACATTCCATCTTCTGGCTTGGCTCCCATCATGGCTCTCATCAGAGGAAGACCAAGAGGCAACTATGGCTAGGTTCTTAGTTGGCTTGAATAGGGAGATTCAAAATGTGGTAGTGTTGCGGCATTATTTAGAGCTAAAGGATATGGTTCATATGGCTATTAAGGTTGAGAAGCAACTCAAGCGGAAAGGTAGTAGCACTACATATGCCATACTGAATCATCTAGTTGGAGAGCTAAAATAAGAGAGAAGGAGGAGAAACAGCCCCACTCTAATCTACTGCTAGAATAAACATCAGACTTGGCATCTCATGGGACTAAAGGTAACGATTTGGGGACAAATCTTTTCAAGAGGAGGGGAATGATGAAGATCACACTAGAAGGATTGGTCTAAGGATGATTGACATCAAGTTAAGGGGATTGAACTAAGGAGCACAAACCTATTTAAAGTGTGGAGCACGGACGTAGAAGTCGATAAAGAGATTTAAGGTTAATAGCTTCAAAATCATTGAAGGTCATCGGCCTTAGCGGTGTAAGTTGTTGGCCTAAATGGCTAATGTAGAAGAGTAGGCCACTGGCCTAAGTGGTTGGCGTATGTCCAAGGGAAGGCCGGCTTGGTTGCTTTCCAAAGTCGCCGGCTTTGCATGTAATTATAGGTTGGCTTTGTACTATTTTAGGCTGTCGGTGTTAAATGTTTTTCCTTTATTCGAATTAGGTTTTTATGTTGTTTTGTATACTCATTCTTGTGGGACTATAAATAGTCACCATATGCTCATTGTAAAGATAATTAAGAATTAAGAAAGTTATTCACCTTTTGAGAGAGGATTTCTCTTTGGTTCTTGAAAAAACTAATCGAACTTATTGGATTTCGAATCTGTAGCATTCACCCCAAACTTATCAATTGATCGTTCCATAATCAATTGTGGTGCCATCACTTATATCAAGGTTCTTGTCTCGTCTATAGACAATGGGTTACGGTTCCCATCATTCTTGATAGATTCATAGGTTGTGAGGATTATCAAATCTGGGTCGTCAGGTTTTATCATGGGTTGGCAGGGTTCGCATCATTTTTGAATTATTAGATTTAAAAATTCAAGCTCAATTGATTAAAGTCTACTCTAATTTGACCAAAGTCAACTTTTGATAGATAATTAGAAGATTCAAGGAAACTAGCTTTGACTTAGATCAAATCCATTCCAAATTTATTCAATCTTATCTTAATCATAAGGATTAACATCCTAAAAGCTAGATTAACAAGAATAAGCCCAAATTAAAAACAAATCCAATTAGAAACATACTTAAAGTCGGAAGTCCCTAAACTTCAACTTAGAAACACCTAATCGATTAAGTTTGAAACCACCCCCAAATCTTAATCCATTTTAACTAATTCATTTCATAATTCATTATTACATCTTTAATTACCTAACAACATACAAAATACAAGGAATTTCACCCAAAAACTAGCCGGTTCCACTCCCTCTAGATAGCATCACTTTCATGTGAAATTTCCATAAAGCAACTTTAATTTTTCAAACGTTATCCTATCTTATCCAATCCTACTAAATCGTATCTCAATCCTACCCTATTTTATCTTGTCTAACCTAAGAATAAGACATGGAATTAATGTGGAAAATGACTTAAGGTGACCAGTTTAAAGAAGTGACATTTAACATGTGTTTTTATCTAAATTGTAATGATTTCTCTTACCTAATCTTATCTTATCCTATCTTTATCATATCCTACCGTATTATACCCTAATTTTATCTTGTCTACTTAGGAAAATGACATGAAAATGATGGGAAAAAGCCTAGCCAAAATTGGTGCAAATCCCTCCTCTATTCACGTGTACAACCGTCGCTTTCACCCATAATATCTTCATCTAATTTACCCCATCTTACCTTAACTTAATCTAAACTAGTTAAACATAATATATCTTGATTAAACTAGGAAAAAGAGCTACAAATATCATGAAAAAATTTAAGTCACATGGCTAACTAAGCTATTGGATTTTTTCATGTGAATCTTATCTTCATTCACATTATTCCCTACCTTATCCGACCTCATCCTAAGACCATCATTCCTAATCTATTCTATCCTATTTTTAGGCATCATTGTTGCCTTAAATCTACCATTAAAAGCCTCCCTTTATACAAGGAAAATAGGGTTTAATTATGCACAAAATAACAAAATAAAACCATTATAAAAAGGAAGGTAAAAACCTAAGTTACCTAAGTAAATTTCCCTCCATTCTACATGCCACTAGAACATTTTCATCTAATTTTTCTCACCTAAAATTCCACTAAAAAAAAAAGGAAATCATATTCACAATTAACCCTATGCTTATCTCTAAAACCGATAAAGGTTTTGAGACCACCCTTTTGAAATATGAAGGTGAGAAACTTCCAAGAAGTTTGAACAATTTCTCACTTTCTTAAGGAAGTTACTAATCTTACCAATTTTTTTATGTTTTAGGATCTTTATTATAGGTTTTAAAGGGTTTCCAACCAAATAAGGTAATATTGATTATGCTTAGTTATTTTTGTAGTACACTCTTCGAATAGTATATTAACATCCCCTATTTGTAAAAGTTGTAGGTTCCATCAATTACTCCACTTCAAGAAACCCTACCTCCATAAGAATATTCCACTTTCTTTCCTTTAGAGTGTTTTTAGGAAGTTAGATATATTTTTTAACCCTTTATAGTTACAAAAGTTCAAAGAAAAGATGCTAAGGTTAATTTCCTCGAACCTTGAGGATTTGATGATTATTCATGACTATTTTGACCTATTGAACTTTGTTAGACATATTCTTAGACATATATTTGCCTTACTATAACATGAATTGAGAACAAAACTTTCTTGAACAAGGACCTAAGCATAGACTTTGATTATGAACCGATTCTTGAACAAAAGATCCACTACTAAAACACTCTAAAAGACTTTAATAAGATATGAGGTTAGAAATGGGATATTAGAATAGTTTATCTTGATAATAGTTATTCTTATATGTATTTGTTTTTTATGTTTAATTAGGTTTTTAAAAAAATCCCCAGCTTTTACCTAAGGATTATTACAATCCTTGAAAACAATGGTAAGGTGGGTACAAATGATGATTGCCACTTAATTCGTACTTGTAACATTAGTAGCACTTAAAGTTGAATACTAATAAACTTATGTTTGTGCTTGATTTGGTTGATTTGTATGTTTGATGAGACAAAGGAAAAAAAAGTAAAATTTCTTATATTCATGATCATTCTTTTAATTAGTTGAGTTTCTGCGAATTAATTGGTCACCCTTTAATTTATGCTAAGTATTTTGCAACTCTTGACTTAAAATGGATCATCCATAACATCTTTTGCATATTCTTGTTATATTCCATCAAAATTACATAGCTAATGGAAGGATGTCTTGAGGGAGTATCCTATTATAACAATACAAAAATGACTCGACGATTGTTGTATGTTAGTATAAATCTATGTTCATTGTTATGTTTTGGGTGAGTAGTGTGGGTAGGGAAAAAATTATTTTCTTTGGTTTGTCTTAGGTCCTTACTTACAAGATCTTTCTTCTAGTATAATTCTTTATATATGTAGAGCATAGCTTTGAGTTTGTGTAGCTAAGGATGTGTGCAATTGAATCAAAATTGGTAGCCTGAACTTTGACGGAATTTTAAAAGATCTTCAATCTAAGGTCAAAGGAGAGGTAAAATGGTAAGAAATATCCTTCTTTCCAGTAGAATACATGAGATGATTGCCATATATTTGCTCATGCATTCATACATTAAAATAGTAACTTGTTTGTCTTACATGAAAGGAGTTTTTGAGTTAGGATCTCACTAAGTAGGATATAGCTTACACCCCTATAGTTTTCCTTTTTTGTAGGCACCTTTCTGGTTTTACCCTAATAGAATCTAGCCAGTAGTGAGAATCCTCATGATAGTAGTGGGAGGGTGAGTGAAAATGAAGACAACTAGAATAGATAGTTTTAATTTTGAAATGACTTTTTCAAATCTTAGATGAATCTAATATTAATTATCTAGACTTGTCTGATCGCATATTATGTCTATAAAACTTTATGTTTTACCTTATTTATAAATTAGAATCTATTATCTTACCACTTGTAAACTGTTATCTTTATAGTGGTTTCTAGAGTAACGGTGCATTACATACTATATTGAAGTTTATGTGTTATAGAATACGGCTAATCATGGACTTTGGTATAATACATAGCGAGTTATTGTGACTAGGGTATCCTTTAGGGCATGACAATACACATGGTCAAAACGTAAGGAAAACTAAGCCCTCATTATATTGGACCATTTTAAATACTCGAAAGGATTGGTAATTTAGCCTACTGTTGATGATTGTAATCACATAAATTAAAAATCCTTTTTACCTTAAATCTTCCTTACAATCAATTAGGCAAGCGTATGATGTGCCTAAAACCAAGATTAAGCATATACAAAACCAATTTGAAAGATAATTATACAATGTCAATCAACTAGTTAATCAAATGGTGTAAATTCTCAATGCTTGTAACCAATTCTTCAAACAATAGTGTGATCAATCTCAAATCTAAGTATGATGATGCTCTGATACTAAAAGATGATGTGCCCAAAAGGGGATTAAGCACAATCAAAACAACCCAAATATAAGCCTCAAAAGACAAGATCAAATTCAATTCACAAGAGAGACAATTTGTGTGAACCCTAATTGATGGAAGATGAATCAAATGATAAAATTAAGGAGATGAAATCCACAAAGATGATAATTCTCAATTGAATCAATTAACCAACTTAAATTCCAAGAGAATTCCAATCAACAATACATAAATTCAAATTGTGATCCTCCTTACAACAAAGAAATTCTACGCCATAAGTATAATGACAAATTGATGGTATTAACAAGTGTTAAAAACCAATCAATTATGCAATAATAGTGTAAACACCTCATTTTTGCCCTAATAATCAATAATAATCAATTTTCAACTTTTTCCATTTTTTTTACATTTTTTTCTAACTTAGCAAAAATAGGAAAAATATTCAAAAAATAAAATAAATAGGAAAAATACATCAATTTTGGAAAATAATTACAGAAATAGTAATAAGAGGGATTAAATAATTTTTACAAATTTTTGAAATTTCAAAAAATACAAAGTAATAAAAAATCGCATTGCATATATGCAAATTGCGAAAATAAAAAAATCGAGTAAGTAAGCTAGCCCAGTTGGTCCGAACCATGGCTTAAGGAGTAGGGAGAGGAGTCAGGTCGCAGGTTCAATACGCGGGGGAGGCAGAATCCGCGTTTCGCAATTTTTTTTCATTGCTTGGGACACATGTCAGCAGCTGATTGGCTGGAACGGACGCACACGCTGGGCGTGTGATCTTCTTTAACCTTCGTCCGAAATCGTCGCTGGCGAGGAAAAATCGAATTTTTGCCATTTTGATTCGATTTTTTGCACAAATCCAGCAGATCTTCAATAGAAATAGGATAAACATCATCCAATTAGAATCAAATCGCAACAAATTGAGGGATTTGTACAAATCGGAGGAAGGTTTTAACCGCAAATCCGATTTTCTTCAATCGGAGGAAATCCGAGCTTATCTAGCTCGATTCCTTACGTCTATAAATAGAGGATGAAGGGAAGAAGCAGGATCACGAATCAGAAGTGAGGAAAAGAGAGAAAATCAAAGCTTCGTCGGAGTTTCCAAGCCACGACCACTGATCAAGCATCGAGCTGCCACCCGGAGGCGTTTTTAGAGAAATCCACCGCCACGGTTGAGCTCCCTACCCTCGAAAACCTAGGAAATGACACCTCAATCGCTTCGAAAGGCCGTTAGAACGCCATCAACGAGCACTCCCAGCCGCTGTGACCGATCAACCCGACCCGACTCGACCGACCCGGATCAAGGTAAGTTAGATTTTCCATTTTTTTATTTATTTCCTATTTGTTTATTTAGTTATTTTATTTATTTTATTCAAATTTCTTTATTTATTTACTTGTTATTTATAATTTAGAAAAAAAAATGTAGAAAAGAAATGTTAGAATTTAGATTAGTTTTTTTTTAGGGTTTAATTTAAGATGAGTAAAAATAAATTATAATAATAAAATATATAAAGAAAATGATAAAAATAAATATTAGAAAAAATAATAAAAATTTAGATTTTAGTTTAGCATAGATAAGTAAGATAGGAGAAAATTTTTCAATAAAAATTGTAAGAATTAATGAGAAATATCAAAATCAATAAAAATTAATAAAAATAATAAAAATTAATAAAAATCAATAAAAATTTATAATATTTGAAATGGGTTGAAAAATATAGAAATGAAATTTTTATCACTTAGAAAAATCATTTTTTAAAATAAATCCAAAATTGGTTTTTTCCTTAAAATTATTATTTCAAAAAATCAAATGATCGAGTTTAAGCTTAGATTTAAAAAAAAAATACTAAAATGATAAAAACGTAAACCAAAAGAAATTTTATAATTAAAAATCACCAACACATTAAAGTTTTTCAGAAAAAAGCGAACTACGGCCTGTTTGATCCTAAATAGCAGGTACGTAGGCACCCATTTGAGGCAACCTTAGAAAGAATAAAAATCATTTTCTTAGAATAAGTTATTCAAAAAAACAATGAAAAGACAACAAAAATAAATAAAAGGCAATTTGGATAAGGCTTAGATTTAGGAGAATAGGGTGGTAACCTTAGGATTTTAATAGGTTAGCCTCCGAATCCAGAAACTCCGGTTTACACTTTCCTCTTTTCACAAAAATGAAAAAGGAAATCACGACGACTAGTGGTCTAAATTAGGATTAATTCGCTCAATTAGTCCTAATTCAATCTTCCCCAACAACAGTTGGATGGCGACTCCAAATAAAATGAAATTCCTAACTCAAGTCGAGGGTCTACATTAGATGAGCATAGGGTCTAGTATAGATTGGATTAGGAATGAAAAATAAAAAATTAGACTAAACGAATAGTTTGATTACAAATGCAATCAAATCTGACCAAGAAGACTTCAATCCAACCCAAGATATGACTCACTAGAAATGAAAAGAAACACAACAATAAGAAGTTGATATAACTCACAATTTCCTCTTGTTGCACTCGCCACAATTCCAATTCTTGGGATTAAAATTAATAAGAGAAATTGAACTAAGGAAGAACCCTAATTCTCTCACATAAAGTGTATGTCTAAATCTGAAAAATAGCCTCTTAAAACCCTACTTTAAGCAAGTATTTATACTTGCTCCCTTTAGGGTTAGAAAGTATAAAAAATTACAACTATGCCACTTTTAGGGTGGCCAGTTCTAAAA
The DNA here is from genome assembly GCA_037954665.1 of Laguncularia racemosa. Taxonomy (NCBI): domain Eukaryota; kingdom Viridiplantae; phylum Streptophyta; class Magnoliopsida; order Myrtales; family Combretaceae; genus Laguncularia; species Laguncularia racemosa. Next base: position 660,091 of record JBBMOL010000252.1, on the reverse strand, counting down.
CTCAATTACAACTAAATAAAAGTGTCCCAAAATGATTACAACATATATAGTCCAAGTAAATAACAAATATATAAAAATTAGTCTTTAAGATGCTAGCTCTTCCATAGGATTCGTCGGCCCAACTCATCACCGGTTTAGGTCGGCCCATGGATAACCTACAAGCTGAGTTTTAGTAAGTTTGTCCATCGCCCTGTAAAGCCTAATAAGTGTACCTATTGGAATATATAATACATGAATAAGAGAAAAGAGGTTAGTAAACAAATAATGCTGGGGTCGATTTGCTCAAAATGAACTCTCATCGCCAAGATTCAAATTCTTTGACTCTTATCATAATGATAGGTCTTATCGGGTTTTGATTCCTATCAACGTACCTATTGAGTTTAGTAGTATAGAGTTCGAGCACAGATATCGATCCCTCAAGGATCTGCGAGTACTAATACTGACTATAAACTCACTATCCAACCACACAATTTTGAGTGAATTTGATTAAATTAAATCACTTAACAAAGAAATGTAACACTTAAACTAAACACAGAATTAAAATTTAGTAAATTCAATAATCAAAGACATACCCTACCCTTACTACTCCTCTAATTATCATATGACTTCATCCTCAAAATTTCAATTAACAAATGACAATTATCTATAAACCATAGAGTATCTAATACCAAATCAATGTTCCTCACAGAATCATTAATTCCTAACTCTAATTACATTAACAAAGATTCCTCTTTCATTAAAGTTATTAGAATTACATTAACACCCTAGGACCCTCAATTAAGTCGAAATATATCAATTCAACCTAATACGAAAAACTCATGCTCTCTATCCCTAGATTGCATACAAGTCTCTTTATCCATATTTGATCTATTCTAATAAGAGATTTTCTAATCAACTTAGAAGAAATCAATGTAAATTTAACACTGGACAAACATTAAATGACAAAACACGATAAAAAATATGAATAAATTTAAAGAAAATTAACCATTCATGAATTGCACAATCAATCTAATGTCATATGATAATTAGGGTTTCGTAAGGTTCATGTATGAAATAAACTAGCAACACATGGTTTTAAAAGTTAAAATCAATGGTATAAAAAGATGTTAGTTCTTAACATGTTCTTTAATTCGGAATGCTGCCCTAGGGTTTTCAGAACGAAGCCAGGAGGAAAAAAAGTCCCTAAAAAAATAAAACAAGGCGTCTATTTATAGTTTTGCAAAAACAGAGTTCAGCACGGGCGTCAGCATGGCCGTGCTAACTTCAAAACACGCTATTTTCACTGCCCAATTCAGCACAGTCGTGCTCGGGGCAAGGCTGAAAAGAATTCTTGTCACTAATCATCAGTACGGGTTGTGTTGACCTGAGGCATATTTTGGCATAGTTGCTGGTCATTTTTTTTTATCCAACACAGGCATCTGCATGGGCTGTGTTGAAGGTTGTATTGAGCTGAAAATCACTTTTCTTCGTTTTTCGCCAAATTTCACCTCGTCTTTGCTCATATCATCCTTAGATCTTTCTTTTATCTCCATTGATGCCTGAAATTAAAATTTAATCATATAAGTACTATTTTCTTCACAAATCACATGAAATCCATATAAAATTATAACTAATAAGCACTAGAATTAAGGGTCTTCTGACACTTATCAAATCTCCCCACACTTAACCATTTGCTTATCCTCAAGTAAATAAAATAAGGACAAAATACATTTCCCCTCATCAATTGTACTCATGGTTAGACTTTAAATCACAAGTAGTATCCTCTATTTAATTTAATCATAGTGATTCATTAGTGCCTACCCCTTAAACCTAACATGATTGTACGTGTACCTGCATACAAAATTGGAGTTTATAGATTAATCCAAGTAAGTTAAACTATTACCCTTACCATTTAAGAAACGCTTCCCAAGTTACGAAGAAAGTCAAATAAAGCAAAAGTGGCTTGGTCATATCTTACCACTTACTAGAGAATATATAAACTGTTTAACTACCCCTTCTAAGCACAGTAACCTTAAGTGAAAGTATATGGCATCCATCTTTCCCCTAGATTTTTTTACTCTTTTTATTAAATCTCTCTAAATTTTTTTTAGTTTTCCACTTATATATATATATATATTTCAGTTATTTAAGATCTTACAACATATGTAATGAATGTTCAACCAATAATCCCGAGCTCGTCACCCAAGTTAACAGACATTATTCCCTCAATTGAAGGTGTCCTTATGAACTTAATTATTCAAGTTACAAGATCCACTGAACTTTGCCGTTTTTGTATCCCATCTTGTTATTATAATATCATTGGTCGGTCGATCCTAGGCTAGACGAACTTAGGTGACTAGGTTTTAAAGGGACCCCATCGAACATCCATTATCCTAACTTTAGGGATTCATAAAGATACTCTTAACTTGGGAAACCTAAGTCATTGGAGTAGTGGCTTATCACTTCTTTAATTGAGTGATTAGTCAGCAACGGAGTCAGACTTCGCTCTTCTGAGGGACCAAAGCTTGCCCATATTGACTAATCTTTTCTCATTATTGCATCAATTAACACATTAATTAATTAATTTTCAAAGAGATTACTTAAGAGAAATCACTAAGTGATAGATTTCATATGCACCTTTCACGAAAAGTTAGAAGAGCGCTTGAAGTTTTTGAAAAAGGTAAATATATTAACCAATAAGCTTAAAAATACACCATTTAACTTTAAACTAATGACTTCTATCTATTTTACAACTCTATAGTCAATAATTAAATCACAAGTAAGATTACCCTACTTAGATTTCATCCTAAAATTCCAACTAAGTATACCAAGTCTAACATTCAGTGAATAAGGAACACAGAATCATTGACTTATATGAGTACAATTTCAAGGATCTCAATTTCTCAATTTTCTTTATTCTATATATGCCCTTTCCCCACACTTATTCAAGACATTGTCCCCAATGTCTTCCCAAATCAAGCATACAAAAGGGAAAAGGAAAAATGAAACTTCCCTGAGTTTTGCACATATTGATCGTGTCTGAAGAAATAGCTTATGAATCATTCATATTCTAGGGATAGCAGCACAAAGGGAAATGATAAACAGCAACTAGTAGAACTCGTATATAGTTATGTCTCATCAACATAAAAAAAATCCTGTGAAAAAAAAAAGGGAAAAGGTTAAAAGCATAAAGAAAAGAAAATAAAAGCAAAAAGAACCAGTCCATTAGGTCTCAAAACAGGAAAAAAAAAACAATTTATGGGTTACTTCCCATCAAGCGCTATTGTTTAACGTCTTTCGCTCGACACAATGAAGTCTTTTCTAATTAATTCATGAGATGGTGAAGTTTGAACTCCTCTTGGCCCTCTTTTTCCTCTCCTATCCCAAAGTACAACTTCAATCACTACCCATTCACCTTAAATGTATGTTTGTTGGGGTGTTCCAATTCAACTGCTCCATGAGGAAAGACTTGGTGAATCTTAAATGGCCTGGACCACTTCGATCTCAATTTACTTGGGAAGAGTTTCAATCGTAAATTGAATAAGAGAACATGGTCTCCGTTACGGAATTGTTTCAGATGATGAATCTGCATGTCATGATATCTCTTCACCTTTTCTTTATAAATTTTCATTTTATCATAAGCCATTGCATGCCACTCATCAAGTTCATTTAGTTGGAATTTCCTCTTCCTACCAGCAGCTTCCAAATCCATGTTGAGAGTGCACATGGCCCAAAAGGCTCTATGTTTGATGTGCCTTTCAATGAGACTATAAGAACACCAAATCTACAACTAATTCTATAACAAGATAATGTGAAATCCACAATCAAATGAATCCTAATTGCGTGAATTCAAATGATTACAAGGACAAATTATAATGAAGATCACTTGCAATTGTAATATATGTTAAAGATTACACAAAGATGAATCGAATTCCAATCAAATTGGAATTGAATTTAAATCTGAAAATTTGGATCCCTAAACACGTGAACAAAAACAAAAGAATGCAATCAATTACAAATAGATATGATGCACTAAAAGTAGTTAGAAGTAACTTAAGAAGAAATTGATGTTACTCACAATACTTCTCAAGTTAACTCGCCATAATTCCAAGGATGAAATTGATAAGACTTTTAGACGTGAAAGAGGCAAGCTTTCCACGGCTGAAATTTTCAAAAATGAGATGTTCAAAAGTCCATTACAAACCCTACTTAGCAAGTATTTATACTTGTTGCAATTAGGATTAAAATGTTTAAAAAATTACGCCTATACCACTAAGTGGCCGGTTCTAATTCAACAAAATATAAACAAATAAAAAATGTCCTAAAAATGATTACAAAGTGACCGGTGCAAAAATAAAATGATAAGTACAAAGATGGTCTTTAAAGAACTGATTCTTCAAGTCAAGCGAGTAATTTGTTGGCTCAGTTCATCTTTGATTTATGTCGGTCCATGAATAACCCACAAGTTAAGTTTTAGTGAGTTTGTCCATCGCCCTGTAAAACTTGACAAGTATACCTATTGGAATGTACAATAAATAAGTAATAGAAAAGAAGTTAGTATATAAAGATTTCCGAGGTCGGTTTGTTCAAAAAGGACCCTCATTGCCAAATTTTGTAATCCTTTGGCTCTTGCCCTAGTGATAGGTCTTATAATCATCTCCTCGAGCCTTAAGAAGATTTGTCCTCAAATCTAATAAGTCAAATGCAGTAGAGACTTGGTAGCAAGTTATCTGAAGAATTATCACTGCAGTATCCCAGTATCTGAAATACTATAAGGGGTGGTTTCTTTTACACCTCCATCACTAAGATATATCTCATCTGCATCACATATAACGGTCCCTCATCTACTAAGACTTCCTCATCTCAAACTGTTCCACCGATATTGCTTTCTCCTTTCCTGTTTCACCTATATGTCTTTGAACCTCTTGGCCTTCTAATGGTTTACTCAACTGACTATGAACCTCAGGAACCTTTGATGGTAGACACATATGCTTTTGAATAGTTTGGTCCTCTAAAGGTTGGCTCATTTGGCTATGAACCTCAAGAACCTATAAAGGTTGGCACATCTGTTTTTGAATAGTTTAGTCCTTTAAAGGTTAGCTCATGTGACTATGAACCTTAGGAACCTTTGAAGGTTAGCGCATCTGTTTTTGAACAGTTTGGTCCTTTGAAGGTTTCCTCATGTGACTATCATTCTCAGGAATCTCTAATGGTTGACTTATTTGTCTTTGCATCTCTTTGACCTCTAATGGCGACATAGGGTTCAATACTATACATTTACCATCCTGTTGGATTATATAAGTATTTCTATACCCATCATGTAAGACCATCCTGTCATTCAACTACGGCCTACCAAGCAATATATGGGATACACACATGGATAGAATATCACATTCAATCTCGTCACAGTATTTATCCCCTATACTAAAAGGTACCCTAGCTTTTTGGGTCACATGAAGACTCCCCTTCTCATTCAACTAGTGTAATGTGTAGGGTTTTAGATGTGCGGTAGTTACAAGTTGCAATTTTGATACTAATGAGGTAGCTACAGCATTAGTACAACTACCACCATCAATGATAATGACACATAAGTTACCTTGTACCCCACAAGAAGTATGAAACAAATTTTTTCTTTATCCATCATCAATGGTTGGAGAAGAAGTCAATACTCGACATAGTAAATTAGTAAAAGGATACAAATTATTTGACATGTTTGCTTACTAACTTCAATAAGCCAACAATACACTTTACACCACGTCACAACCAACATACCTCAACCTTACACTACACTTACACTTACGGTGCAATATACATCTCTACAAAGACTTCACTCTAAAGCTACACAACAACCACTATAAAGAAAAAAAAATACTCCACGGTTCACTTATACAATAACAATATACCAATACCTCCTTCCTATACATCTACGGTGCAATTAAGCATCTAATGTTACAATATATACTTCTTGACACTTCAAGTATAGTAAAATAAATGAAGCATAAATAAACACTTCCAAGTAGTTCAGATATTGAATTCAACTAAGCAAGTGTTTAAGTAATGAGTCTCATTAACTTTCACACTTAAATGCTTGTTTTTGAATTTCAAACTTCACTACTCAATTTTCGTTTGTTAGTCATGGTTTCACACTCACACTTAGTCTTAATGTGTAGCACCCTACACCACACATAACTCTTCGAATCCACACCGCTACACACACTACACACATTCACGGTGCAACCACTTCAATCACCACTACACACATGCATAACAATTTACACCTCTACTCACACTATACACACACATGGTGTAACCCTTCAAACAACAACAACAACACTTCAAAATGTAACATTTCCTTGCCACAACACTTTACATTGCAACTCCCTTACACCACAATTCACAAACAAGGCAACAAGCAACAATTTAAATACACTACTTAATGCAACCTTCTCTACAAAAGGTAAGACAATTCAAATTCAAACAACACTCCTTAATGCTACTCAATAACTACTTCAAGTTAACGGAAAGTGTTTGAATTCGAATGATTTCCTTTTTCCCTACACAATGCAATCTGAAAATTGCAAACACACTTATCAAATTCCGAAATCCTCTATAAAAATTCAAAAATCACACTCTTCTAAGCTTCAAATTTCACTTTCCTCAAATGATCACAATGATCATCCTCCTTACTCACTCACGGCAAGCTCAAGAATACAAGAATATTACAAGTGCTTCACGCCCACTTCAACAACAACAAATAGAGTGCAACAAAAACCACAATTAATCAACTCAACTTCACTCCTACAATTCGGATCAAGTTGCTAAACTCAAGAACCCTAATTTTCGAATTCACAATTACAAAACTCCCTTCTTACAACCAACGCTTTGATACCAAAAAGATGATGTGCCTTAAATTCCAAAGCACATGAACACAAAACCAATTAACAATTCACAAAATGGCGTGTTGCCAAGTAACTTGTGAACCCTAATTTGCATGAAACAAATTGCTCTAATACCAAATGATGATGAGCCTTTCAATGAGATTGTAAAAACACCAAAATCTACTTCCAATTCCACAACAAGATGGCATAAAATCCACAATCAAATGAACCCTAATTACGTAAATTCAAATGATTACAAGGATAAATTATAATGAAGATCACTTGCAATTGTAATATATGTTAAGGATCACATAAAGCTGAATCAAATTCCAATCAAATTGGAATTGAATTCGAATCTAAAAATTTAGATCCCTAAATACATGAACAAGAACAAAAGAACACAACCAATTACAAATAGATATGACGCACTAAAAGTAATTGGAACAAATTAAGAAGACATTGATGTTACTCACAATACTTCTCAAGTCAATTCGCCACAATTTTAAAGATGAAATTGATAAGAGTTTGAGATGTAAAAGAGGCAAGCTTTCTACGGCCAAAATTTTCAAAAATGAGATGTTCAAAAGTCCTTTACAAACCCTACTTAGCAAGTATTTATACTTGCACCAATTAGGGTTAAAATGTAAAAAAATTACGCCTATACCGCTAAGTGGCCGATTCTAATTCAACAAAATACAAACAAATAAAAAATGTCCCAAAAATTATTATAAAGTGACTAGTTCAAAAATAAAATGATAAGTACAAATGACAAGTACAAAGATGGTCTTTAAAGAGCCGGTTCTTCAAGTCAAGCAAGTAATTTATTGGTTCAGTTTATGTTAGTCCATGAATAACCCACAAGTTGAGTTTTAGTGAGTTTGTCCATCGCACTGTAAAGCCTGAAAAGTATGCCTATTAGAATGTACAATAAATAAGTAATAGAAAAGAAGTTAATATATAAAGACTTCTAGGGTCGGTTTGTTCAAAGAGGACCCTCATCGTCAAATTTTGTAATCCTTTGACTCTTGCCCTAGTGATAGGTCTTGTAAGATTTTGATTCCTATCAATGTTCCAACTCCACTAGCAAATCATAAGCTTTCCTAAATATCAAGCATATTAGGGGTGGTACCTAAAGGAGTTTTGAAGGCTATCCTGTAGGCCCATAAAGCATCGTCCAACTTTTTAGACCAATCCTTGCAATGATGTTCTACCGTCTTGATCGTTGCCAATCGTAGTTTTAATAAATTGAATTCTTGTTCTTAATCCTACTACAAAGCAATAGGCAAGTGCACCTATCGTAGCATAATATAGCGAGTAAGCACAAGGTCGTCCCTCAGAGATACACCAACTACTAGTACTAACTCTGTTCCTATTATCTAACCGCCGCTTAATAATGTTGGTTGAAAATTAATTACTCTAATCTTAAAACTAATAACTCACTAACAACAATGGTTCTGAAGATTTATCAATTAATAAAAGCAACCTAGATCTTATTCTACTCCTTCTCTATCATGTAATTCATTAGATTTCTGAAGATTGTCGTAATCGACTTCTTATACTGTTGAATTCTCTAATCAAGTTAACTACTTTCTCAAGTATATTAACCTATCTAATCCTAGGTTTATCAAATAGGATCTCTCCTTAGTTAATAGCAACCTAGAATTGCATAAAGCAGATGAATTCGCATCAAAAGAATCGATGTAAACAGAAGACTCTTGTTTCCTATCTCTAGAAGAACAATCAAATCTCATTAATTGCATTAGATCTAATCATATGAGCAATTTCTCAATTAACTAATATGATATCATGCATAAATTCATATTCCGGATCTATGAATCTAAGAAACAATTGAAGAGCATGCAACTAATCATAAGAAAGTCAACAACTTCACATTAATGACCAAATCTTCATCACATGATAGAGAAGTTTCAAATAAAATCTAGATCTAGGGTCTACTCCTCCATAAATTGGACAAAAGAAATGCAATTACTAGAAGAATAGATAAAATTCATGGTCACAACCCTTAAAGATAGAATCTTCTTCTTCGTGGGTCTTCAATCTCCCTTGAAATCGACAAAAACTTCTTTCCCTTGCTGTTATGAGAGTGAGAGAAAATGAAAAATTAATAACCTCCGTTTCTAGGGCAAACTAACGGTCTATTTATACATGTACCCCGTTTGGATATATACACGAGTGGATACATAAGTAGTGTATCTCGTTCGTGTATCTCATGCTTGCTTCCAAGTGTCCTTATGTGAATATACATGAGCAAGTACATGGCAGTGTACATTGGTCATGTATTTGAAACATCATCTAACAGAAGCAAAACTTAGATACACAAGTAAAGTACATGGCCGTGTACTTTGCTCGTGTACTTTCCAGAAATCCGCTTCAGTATACACAAGTAAAACAGCAAAGTGCAAGGGCGTGTATCTCGCTTGTGTACTTTCCAGAATTCTTTCTCTTCACATTTAATGTATCCAATTCCTTCCAAACTTGCTCCGACTCTTCAAAACTCCTTCCCTTAGCTCCAAAATACTCTAGAGGATCCTGAAATTAACATTCATTCCATTAAGCATCCTTTTCTTCAACAAATCATCTAAAAATTCAACAATAAAGCACAATTTCATTACTTTAGATAAGGGTATTTTGCAACTTATCAAACTTCCCCACACTTAAATCTTTGCTTGTCCTCAAGAAAATTAAAACATTAATCAAACTTCTCATTAATCATGATTATCGTTACCAAATAATACTACTCAGACATTAGCATTTATGAATTTTAATCTTTAAAGCTCAATGCAATCCCTCAATCTAATGAGTGTGCTTCTCACCTTATCATGAAAGTATTGTAACAAAGATACTTTAGTCAAATTTCTAGGATTAATCAGAGTAAACCAAGCTTTACCCTCATCATTTAACAACGACCTTCATGATCAAAATTAGACATAAGATCAATTAGAGCAAAAAGAAACGTCAGAGCAAAAGGAAACATGATACATTTTAACCACCATTAAAAAGTCTATAATCTTCTCAATTATCTCTCTAAGTAAAACAATCAATAATGAAAGTACATTGCATTTATGTTTCCCCTGGATTCCTCCTCCTTTTTGGTTGATCTCTTCAAAGATTTTATTCTTTCTAATAGTTCACTATTTTCATCCCTTTTTTTTTTTTTTTTGGTTCAGCTGTTTAAGATCTTGCAACCCATGTAACGAGTTTTCAGCCGATAATCCTAGGCTCGTCACCTAAGTTAACGAACGTTATCCCCTCAATTGAGGGCATTCCTATGGGCTTAATTACTCGAGTTATAGGACCCTCTCAACTTTTGCCTTTATGGTATTTCCTTTTGTTACAGTAATTTCCTCAGTCGGCCGATCCCAGGCCAAACGACCTTAGGTGACCAGGTTTTAAAGGAACCCCATCGAACCTCTATTACTTTAACTTATTATTTTGACTAGTTAGTAGCGGAGTCAAACTTCGCTCTTTTGAGGGACCAAAGCCTGCCCATACTAACCAATCCTTTATTTTTCAAGTATAACATGCTTTCATTAAATTATTACTTTAAAGAGATCTTCTAAGAAGGATCACCAAGAGAATCATTTCATTTGCCCTTTCATGAAAGATTAAATGGCTCTCAAGATCTTTGAGTTTCACAGCGATTTTATCCCATAACTTTGACTAAGTATCAATGTTCCAAAGAAGACAAAGGTGACATGCACAACACTCTTTTAGAGGAATTCATTCACTAAATGCTAAAATACTACGTAATTTGCAATCTTGATTTCAAAATTCGATTATCAAGCAAAAAGAAAAAAATAGGGGAAAATTTTGAATGACTCATACAATTCAGCACAACCCTTATCAAATTTCTTTAGTATTCCCTTCCCCACACTTAGATTGAGACATTGTCCCCAATGTCTTTATCATTCAAGAATACAATGGTCTCAAAGTAAGTTAGGGTCGTCAATTACACAAAGAAAATGATAGGACTTGCATAAGGGTTTCCGAAATAAGGAGGAAGATAGCACAGTTGAGATACACAACCAAAGTACACGATTGCGTACCTGATTGTGTATCTACCTATCTTATACATGCACAAATTACCATAGGAATGCTCAAAATCAGGTCTTGTGGCTTTAGTATATTATCAATCTACCTTCCTGAAGGCCAAAAATGTAATTACAACACTCCCAAAGCATCCTTAAACGATAAAGTTCGAATCTTGATTCTAAGAAGCTAGGTACGATAGTTTAGTGATCATAAAAAAAAATGGCCTCATAACTTGGTTTCTAAGAAGAAGATCGGGAAAGAAACACAACAACATTATTCAAGAAACCTACAAAATCAAAGTCCCAAATATTCATGTTCAAACCCTAACTGTCGATTCACTTGTTTGGCAGGCACTCATGACATCAATCATACATGCATTCACATGAGTTCAAAATGTTTACCGATCTATCAACAATCGACTTCCAAACTACGAAATCACTCATCATACCATCATCATAGATGCAAGCATGTCTGGTAGTCGTAAAAGAAAACCGAGCAACAACTGTATTGCAATAAGTATTCAAGAAGAAGAAGAGAAAACTTACTTACCTTGAGTCCTTGAAACGGAAGAAATTTATGGTGTGGAAAGAACAACCATGGTATGGAGGAGTAGAGTGGGAGTGAGTGGGTCAAATACACGAATGGAGAATGGGTCGTGTAAATAGCAGAGTGAAGTGAGGAGTCCTTTTATAGTACGAGCAGAAAAAATAGATACACGACCAAGTACACGGTCGTGTACTTTGGATTCCTTTCTGTGGGTTAGATATATGAGCGTGTACCTTGTTCGTGTATCGTGGAAGAGCAATCTATGGGTCAGACACACGATTAGGTACACAAGCGTGTACCTTGTTCGTGTATCATAGGAGAGCATTCTATAGGTCAGTTACACGAGCGTGTACCTTGTTCGTGTATCGAATTGTGCCTTATGTGGGTCAGATACACGACCAGGTATACGAGCGTGTACCTTATTCGTGTATCTCTGATATGTTCACAATGAGCATATTTTTAAGTACATGGGAGGACACACCATGACGTATTCCCCTTTTGTATTGCAAAGTCAATTTAGGCAACCTCTAGCTTGTGTGAGAAACCGGATACACCACTAGTGTACTCGGTTGTGCAGATCAAAGTATATACCTGTCATCACTTCATCTTGCATTCCCTTGAAAAGGTCTCCCATCCTAAATTTCCCCACACTTAGAGCTTAAAAGAAGCTCTATCAAGGTGACTTTCATAGAATCCAAACTTGGTTAGCCCCTCTATAGCTTGCTATCTTGCAAAAGTTACTCCAAAACAACGGATGATAATAAAGAAAAAAAAAACTTACCTAAGCAACATTGGTTGCCTCCCAAGAAGCGCTGTTGTTTAACGTCGTTAGCTCGACATAATGAACTGGTGGAGCTCAAATGGAGATGAGAATGAGGTTCAGCTCCTCCTTTTCTTCCAAACTATTTTGTCCCCAAAGTAATACTTAAGCCTTTGGCCATTCACCTTGAAAATGCCTTTCTTGGAGATTTTATAACCCAAAACAATACCTTCTTTTGCCATAAAATGACACTTCTCCAAATTTAGGACCAGGTTAATATCTTCACAACGTTGCAACATTAACTCAAGATGGTGTAGACACTCATCAAAAGAATTCTCGAAAACAAAAAAAAAAATCATCCATGTATACTTCCATCTTGTTTCCTACCATACCCTCAAAAATAGCCATCATGCATCGCTGAAAGGTGGCTGGAGTGTTGCATAATCTGAAAGGCATGCATCGATAAGCGAAGGTCCCAAAAGGGCATGTGAATGTCCTGTTTTCCTGGTCTTCGGGTACAATAGGAATCTGAAAATATCTTGACATCCCATTGATACGCTCAGAACGTATATATAAAATGGGAGCGTAAATTGCAGCAAGTGCACTGGTCGTATCAAGTAATAGAGTGGTGAAAAGTAAGGTTGTCGATCCCTCGAGGAACCAATAGAGTACTAGACCTATGGCAATTCTTATCAATATCTAGGAGATTAAAGAGGGGCTTTGAAATGTCTAAGCTAAAAATTTAACTTAAAGCAAACAAGGAGAATTTTCTGAAGAATCTATCAATTATGAACGCGGGAAATTAGAATTCACCCTAGATCCATTAATCAAACTGCTACCATGTTATATCAACTAGTGGTTATAAGGTTATTCAAGTGAGTTTAGAAAATCCTTTTTAAGGATGTTAACCTTAACTTAATTAGTCGGCTTCCGCGTCTCCAATTAACTAAGGAATCAAAATTATGTTCATACACCTCCCGATGCTACAAACAACTAATGCCCTAAATCAATTAACCCTAATCCCTTAGTGATTAATTAACAAGAAACATTGCATTGCGCCTACCATAAACTCTAATTAAACCAATTATCTCAACTCCCGTATTGATAATCAATCTAATTAAGAATTCCTAACAAATCCTAATCAACTCCCGTATCAAAAGGATTTCTAACAATTATAATCAAAGACCAATTATAATTGAAATCAAAGGAATTGCAATCATGAATAATCCTAATAATTCCTAATCATATAACATGGCTACAATTATCCTTTTAACATTCTAGGGTTTCATCCAATTTCCCAAGGAAAAGACTTAGCAATTCATGGAGATAAAGACATGATTATGATTCAAGGAGATTCGTGTAAAAGAAATCATATTCAATGGTTGGATCAAATGCTTGAATTGCATATCAAAAATGAAGTTCAGAAATCACCAATTCAACAATACAAATAATACCTTAATTGAAAGGAACTCCACAAATCCTTCACAAAGGATGATAATCTCCACGAAGATCACAAAGTTTTCTCCAAGATTTGATCTCCACAATTCTCCCTTAAAACTAGGTTAAAACTACTCTAAGAACACTAAAATTTGACAAAAGTTCCTCTCTAAATCGACATAAGACCTATATATATGCAAGGGGAGGCGAGAAGATGCAATTAAAACAAGGTCGGTTCAAGGCCGGCAGCCTTCTTTTAAGCCGGCCATAAAGGCCGGCGGCCTTCATTTAAGCCAGCTATAAAGGCTGGCGGCCTTGCATTGAAGGCCGGCCATAAAGGCCGGCGGCTTTAATCTCTCATTTGCCATCCTTCAATCTTTTCATGCTTCAATTTGTATGCAATCTCTCCAAATTGATTAAGCTTTGAACTCAAAGTCCTTCAACATCTGAAATATAAAAATAAACATGATTAAGTACCATTTCCTTGTGATTTCTCTAAAATCAATAATGAATACTTGCAAATTGCTTAATGAATTATGAGTAAAATATGCCTTTATCAACTCCCCTACACTTAAACTTTTGCTTGTCCTCAAGCAAAATAAAACCAGAAAGAAATCTATCCTAGAAAGTACAATTTTTTTTTTATTATCATACAAACTTGAACATCTGTTATCTCTACTTCTAACTCACTACTTTGTGATGCCCACCACTCAAACCAAACTGGGAATATGTGATTAGAGTACTATACTCAAAATTAACCAACTAATCTAGAGAAAAAAAACTTTAATCCAAGCGTTTAACCTAAGAATTCTTATTCCAAAAGTACATATTCAGTCCTAAAGGAAAAACACCCATTTAAACTTCACTGGCAATTAGCAAGCATATGATCCTTTACATCACTTCTTTAAACAAGTCAACATAAAATGAAAGCATATGGTATCAATTCCTTTCCTAGATTTTCTCCCTTTTAATTATAAGTCCTGTAGCTTGTTGATGAGCATTCATTAAAACTCTACTTCTTCTTTTTTCTTTTTTTTTTTTTTTTTTTTTCTTTTTTTCTTTATTTTTTTTTTTACTATAAAATAAGTTCGTGTATTGAACTTTTGCTTCTCCGCCCTTATCGCTATAGTGAGATCACTGATTTGGCATACCCCGGGCTCATCACCCAAGTGACCAGGTTTTAAAGGGACCCCATCAAACTCTCCCTCACTCTAGCATTCAAGTTTGGATACTCTTAACTCAATTACCTGAGTCATTGGAGTAATGCAACTTATTTCATTTGAATGCTATACAGAATTAAGACTTTTTTATAAGGGATCACTAAGTGAGGAGTTTCCCTTACCTCTTTTATTAGATGTTGAAAAGCTTTCAAAGCAACTTTCAAGAAGATACACTAGCTAGAAAAGAGACCCTAAGTACACCTGTTTATCTTTCACAAGAGGACTCAATAGACTCTTAAACTTCAAATTATAAGGCTAAAAACTAGGTAAATTTGATTTCTAAAGATTTTATTTATTAATTTTAACTAAGTACAAGAATCACAACAGTGGTAAGTAGGGCATAATAATGAGTTATTATTTTTAATAAATCATAAACAGATGCAAAAGGCTTTTATTTTTTATTTTTATTTTATTTTTTATTTTTTGTATAATCTCTAGATTTCCATCAAAAGTTTTGAAAAAAATTGGCCTAAAAATTATCAGATAACTCAGGGACAAATACAGTTCAAGATAATGGAAGAGTATGATCATCAAAGCACAGAACAAGCAATACTCATCTCAACTTTAATACCTACATTCCCTTCCCCACACTTAAGAATAGACAGTATCCACACTGTCTCACATCAATGCAAATAACAAAATAGGAAGGAAATAAGAAAAAAAAAGAACTAGTACTCCCCTGGTATAACATGTAGAAGCCATATTTAAATTCCATCAAAGTTGAACTTGGAGAGATTGGTCCTTGTGAACATTCACCTTGCATTTTCCTAAAAACAATTAAAAGAAAACCAACAAAACACAATAAAGTAAACATAAATATGGGCTGCCTCCCATAGAGCGCTTGTTTTATAGTCATCAGCCTGACTATCAGGGTTTGTCATCTCAGCTTAAATCAAGGAGTTTAAACAACTCCTTCAATACCATCATCTTCAGATGGATTCCAAGCTTCCTTCCATGGTATGGTGCCCTTCTTTTCAGCTTCCACCAATGTTTTGTAGGTGGATATCAATAAACTTACCTGCTAGATGTCTGCCCTTGACCACCCCAGGATTTCCCTATGTTCATCCAACTGGCCTTGAATCTGCTACTGCAATTCTCTTATCATAGGCGCTGGATTAATGTGAGGCCATGGATTTCCTGAATTCAAACACTCATAATCAAACAATTGATTAGAAAAGACATTAGGTTCAAGTGTCTGCATGGGCATTAGTGTCGGCACTGGTGGCTTCTCATAGTGGTCTGTCTTCTCAAAAGCAACAACATTTTCAGTCTGAGGTACTTGCTTACAGCCTTTGTTTTCTTGCTCATCCTCATCCCCCCAATCATCTATCTCATTCAAGACAGCTTCAAGAATGGTTTGCCCTACATCTTCCTCCACATCATTGTTAGTAATTTCACCCTCAGCAGATATGTTAGAATACATTGCTTTCTCATTAGACAAAAACACAGGATCATACATATCAAATGTTACCTGGTCATCTAGTGCTCTGAGGGTGAGCTTACCTTGTCCTAAATCAATTAGAGCTTGACCTGTGGCTAGGAATGGTCTACCCAAAATGAGTGGAGTGTCCTCATCTTCTTCCACATCCAGTATGACAAAGTCCACTGGAAATATGAATTTATCGACCTTGACTAAGACATCCTCCATTGTACCCTTGGAAAACCTTAAGCTCTTATCAGCTAACTGCACAGTGATTGGTCTCCTCTTGCACTTTTGTGGCTCTATTCCAAGCTTCCTAAAAACTGAAAGTGGCATTAAATTAATACTTGCACCAGAATCAATTAAAACATTCTCAAAATCAATATTACCAATGGTGCAAGGGATATTGAAACTTCCCTGATCTTTTAGCTTTCTAGGTAGCTGAGCAGATTTCTTCTTTATGATAGCTGAACTCTCGCCAAGAAGCATTACTTTCTCAACACTCTCCATGGATCTTTTGTTAGAGAGCAGCTCTTTCATGAATTTGGCATAGGATGGAATTTGCTTCAAGGCCTCTAAGAGAGGTATATTGATTTGAAGCCCTTTAAATATGTCACAAAACCTGGCAAACTGGGCTTCCAACTCCCTCTGCTTGAGTCTTCCTGGGAAGGGGATAGGTGGAACATAAGGCTGCAACACTGGTGTTTTAGATGTGAGTTCCTCCTCCTTCTGCTTACCTTTCTCTGGATCTTTCTCTTTAATTTTTACCTGCCTTTCAGCTTTCTTCACCTCCTTACCACTCCTTAGCATGATGGCATTGACATGATGGGTGTTCTCCTTAGTTTTGCTAGGCAAAGACCCTAAGGGTCTAGTACTTAGCTGCTGTGCAATTTGACCGAGCTGACCCTCTAAGTTTCTAATAGAAGATTGTTGGTTTTGCAGGAGGGTGTCAGTCTTTTGCATGTAGCTCCTCATGAGCTCTTCCATTTGAGTGGGTTGTTGTTGAGAATAGGCATTCTGAGCAGAGGCTTGTTTGGGAAATCCAGGGGGCGGGTTAAGTGCTTGATTCTCATTCCTCCATGAGAAGTTTGGATGATTGTGCCACCCAGGATTGTATGTATTCGAATATGGTCCTTGAGTACCTCTCTGGAAGTTGCCTACAAAGTTTACCTGCTCTCCACTAGATGGAGCTGATGACTTTCCAACCATGCACTCACTAGCTAAGTGAGGTCCTAAGCAAATTTCACAACTAGAAGATGGATTAGCATTAAAAGAATTTGAAGAGGCAAGTCTACTTACCTGAGTGGTGAGGGCAGCTATCTGAGCAGTCAACTGAGCCATACTAACATTGTCATTCATTGAAGCTACTCTTGTACCACTTCTCTCAGTTTGCCAATTGTGTGCACTAGAGGCCATCTCTTCTATCAATGCACTGGCCTCTAAGTAAGTTTTTCCCATTAGTGCACCCCCAGCTGCAGCATCCACAAGAGACCTCAATGTCTCATCCAGACTCAAGTAAAAAATCTCAATAAGGAGATTGTCTGGTAAACCATGATGTGGGCATTTTCTCGTTGCTTCCTTGAATCTCTCCCATGCCTCATAAAGTGATTCGCCACTAAACTTTGCAAAGTTAGTGATATCACTTCTTAGTTTGGCAGTCCTAGCTGGTGGGAAGAATCTCCTCAAGAACTTGATTGATAGGTCTTCCCAGGTAGTGATAGATCCCTAGGGCAATGAATAAAACCAAGCTCTAGCTTTATCCCTTAATGAGAAAGGGAAAAGCTGTAGTCTTATGGCATCATCAGTGACACCATTCTGCTTGACAGTGTTGGTGTATTAAAGAAACCCAGCAAGATGATCATCAGGGCTCTCATTTGAATACCCTCCAAACTGACTCGATTGCACCATTTGAATGAGTGCCGGTTTAAGCTCAAAATTGTTGGCTTGTATAGTTGGTCTAACAATGGGTGGTTCCTGAATCCTAGGAACAGAGAAATCTCTAAGTGCTCGCTGAACACCCTGAATCTGACGGTTATCCTCATTCGCCATCTATTCTACTTGTTCTCTATACTTGTTGTCTCTTCTAATCTAGCGTAGAGTACGCTCAATCTCAATATCGAAAGGTAGGAGATCAGCACTCCTACTCTTGCGCATGTAACACTTGCAAAGAGACCAAAAGCCAAGAAAAACGTAAAATTGCACCTAGACTACCAATAGAATTACGAAATCTAATATCTATTAGTTCCCCGGCAACGGCGCCAAAAACTTGATACGCTTAGAACGTATATATAAAATGGGAGCGTAAATTGCAGCAAGTGCACTGGTCGTATCAAGTAATAGAGTGGTGAAAAGTAAGGTTGTCGATCCCTCGAGGAACCAATAGAGTACTAGACCTATGGCAATTCTTATCAATATCTAGGAGATTAAAGAGGGGCTTTGAAATGTCTAAGCTAAAAATTTAACTTAAAGCAAACAAGGAGAATTTTCTGAAGAATCTATCAATTATGAACGCGGGAAATTAGAATTCACCCTAGATCCATTAATCAAACTGCTACCATGTTATATCAACTAGTGGTTATAAGGTTATTCAAGTGAGTTTAGAAAATCCTTTTTAAGGATGTTAACCTTAACTTAATTAGTCGGCTTCCGCGTCTCCAATTAACTAAGGAATCAAAATTATGTTCATACACCTCCCGATGCTACAAACAACTAATGCCCTAAATCAATTAACCCTAATCCCTTAGTGATTAATTAACAAGAAACATTGCATTGCGCCTACCATAAACTCTAATTAAACCAATTATCTCAACTCCCGTATTGATAATCAATCTAATTAAGAATTCCTAACAAATCCTAATCAACTCCCGTATCAAAAGGATTTCTAACAATTATAATCAAAGACCAATTATAATTGAAATCAAAGGAATTGCAATCATGAATAATCCTAATAATTCCTAATCATATAACATGGCTACAATTATCCTTTTAACATTCTAGGGTTTCATCCAATTTCCCAAGGAAAAGACTTAGCAATTCATGGAGATAAAGACATGATTATGATTCAAGGAGATTCGTGTAAAAGAAATCATATTCAATGGTTGGATCAAATGCTTGAATTGCATATCAAAAATGAAGTTCAGAAATCACCAATTCAACAATACAAATAATACCTTAATTGAAAGGAACTCCACAAATCCTTCACAAAGGATGATAATCTCCACGAAGATCACAAAGTTTTCTCCAAGATTTGATCTCCACAATTCTCCCTTAAAACTAGGTTAAAACTACTCTAAGAACACTAAAATTTGACAAAAGTTCCTCTCTAAATCGACATAAGACCTATATATATGCAAGGGGAGGCGAGAAGATGCAATTAAAACAAGGCCGGTTCAAGGCCGGCAGCCTTCTTTTAAGCCGGCCATAAAGGCCGGCGGCCTTCATTTAAGCCAGCTATAAAGGCCGGCGGCCTTGCATTGAAGGCCGGCCATAAAGGCCGGCGGCTTTAATCTCTCATTTGCCATCCTTCAATCTTTTCATGCTTCAATTTGTATGCAATCTCTCCAAATTGATTAAGCTTTGAACTCAAAGTCCTTCAACATCTGAAATATAAAAATAAACATGATTAAGTACCATTTCCTTGTGATTTCTCTAAAATCAATAATGAATACTTGCAAATTGCTTAATGAATTATGAGTAAAATATGCCTTTATCACCCATCGAGGAAACAGTAATATGCATGACTAGCTAACCTTTCAAGCATTTGGTCCACAAATGGAAGAGGAAAATGATCCTTTCGAGTTGCATCATTTAGCTTGCAGTAATCTATACAAACTCTCCATCCAGTGACAGTTCTCATCAGGATGAGTTCATTTTTTTCATTTGGTACCACTGTCATACCACCTTTCTTCGGAACTACTTGAATGGGGCTCACCCATGAGCTATCAGAAATTGAGTAGATCATTCTTGCATCAAGCAATTTGATGACTTCCTTTTCTACAACATCTCTCATATTTGGATTAAGTCGGCACTGTCGTTGTACCACTGGCTTGACACAATCTTCCATCAGAATTTTGTGTGTACAAAACGATGGGCTAATCCCCTTTATATCTGCAATTTTCCATGTAATTGCTTTCTTGTGTTGCCCCAGGACATGCAATAACCTTTCCTGCTGATCTCGATCCAGATTTGATGCAATTATGACTGGAAGTTTATAATCTTCTTCCAAAAATGCATATTGAATGATACGAAATCGGTTTGCTCTGATACCAAATTGATACGAACTACGCCAACGTGTGACGAAACCCAATACCATTATGTTCAGAATTTGCTACCCAAGATGCCAAACACACTCAAGTGAAAATCGCGACCCGTTGCCTACAAGTGAGACAAGAACCTTGGTATAATACGTAGCGCCACAATCGGGATGAAAGACCAATTGATAAGTCAGGATGAACGCCACGGAATAAAAATCCGATAAGTTCTAGATTAGTTCTTTAAAGAAACAAGAGAGGAATTCTCTCAAAGTGTTTTCAAAATTGTATGTTGTATATTCTATATTCTCTCTGTTCTAAACCCTAGGAGCTTTATATTAGGGTTTACAATTCGTAACAATAATGGCCCAAAACAACATAACTTCATTAAGTTGCGGAAAAATAACAAAACAGAGACGTAAAGGCCGGCAGCGTATGAGTGAAGGCCGGCGGCATTGAAATGAAGGTCGGCGGCTTTAAGCTAGCGTAGGAGATGTACACGACCGTGTACTTTAGTCATGTATCTTTCTGTGGAAATTCTTGACAACATACACGACCGTGTACTTCTAGTCGTGTATCTTTCTATGGAAATTCTTGACACCATACACGGTCGTGCCTTTGAACTGTGTATACGACCGTGTATGATTTTGTGTAACCTCCGAACTCTTACACGGTCGTGCCTTGTAAAGACACGCCCTCTTCAAACCGTATCCATTATGACTTGTACAAGAGCAAGGGCATTCCCATGGTTGTTCCAATCCTTTCCAACTTCATGATTGCTCCAATCCTTTCTGGCTTCGTGGACATCCTTTATCAACCCGTTAAGTGCTTCCTTGAATCGTTTTGCTCGAGTTCTTGTGATCGGTCCAGGTGGCACTTCAAGACGATCCGCATTCCATCTTCCGACTTGGCTCCCATCATGGCTCTCATCATTCCCCTCCTCTTGAAAAGGATTTTTCCTCAAATCATCGCCCGCATCAAAAGGACTCAAATCAGTAACATTAAATGTAGCACTTACTTGATACTCACCTGGTAAATCTATCTTGTATGCATTATCATTGATGTGCTCAAGAATTTGAAATGGTCCATCGCCTCTAGGAAGTAGTTTAGATCGACGCTGCACAGGAAACCGCTCTTTGCACATGTGAACCCAAACCCAGTCTCCAGGTTCAAAGACAGCTTGTCGACGACCCTTGTTGGCTTGTTTCACATACTGCTCTATTCTTCACTCAATGTTTAGCCTTGCCTTCTCATGGATCTATTTAACAAATTCTGCTTTCTTCTTGCCATCAAGATTAACATACTCAGAAATAGGCAGAGGTGATAAATCCAAAGGAGTTAGTGGATTAAAACCATACACAATTTCAAAAGGAGTAAACTTAGTAACAGAATGCATTGTGCGATTATAGGCAAATTCAACATGTAGCAAACAATCCTCCCAACTTTTAATGTTCTTTTTAATGACAGCCCTCAACAAAGTAGATAAAGTTCGATTTACTACCTCAGTTTGACCATCAGTCTGTGGATGACAAGTAGTAGAAAACAATAACTTAGTTCCTAACTTAGCCCACAATGTCTTCCAGAAGTAGCTCAAGAATTTAGCATCTCTATCCGATACGATTGTTCTAGGCATACCATGTAATCTCACAACTTCCCTAAAGAACAAATTAGCAATATTGCAAGCATCATCTGTTTTGTGACAAGGAATGAAATGTGCCATTTTAGAGAATCTATCAACGACTACAAAAATAGAATCTCGACCATGTCTAGACCTAGGTAATCTTAACACAAAATCCATGGAAATATCTACCCAAGGCTCATGAGGAATGGGAAGTGGGGTATAAAGCCCTTGAGGTTGGACTCTAGATTTTTCTTGCTTACACGTGACACATTGCTCACAAATCCTCTCAACATCTTATTTCATATGAGGCCAATAGAAGTGTTCCTGCAATACCCCTAAGGTTTTAGCTACTCCAAAATGTCCCATTAAACCTCCTCCATGAGACTCCCTCACTAGTAATTCTCTTAAAGAACAAATTGGAATGCATAGTCTACTCTCCCTAAAGAAGAATCCTTCATGTTTATAAAACTTACCATGACCACTCTTCTCACAATGCACATACTCCTCACAAAAATCTCGATCAGTTGCATACAATTCCTTAATGTGCTCAAAACCAAGCAGTCTTGAACTAAGAGTAGAGATAAGAGCATACCTTCTAGAAAGTGCATCAGCAACGGCATTCTCTTTACCTTGCTTGTAGTGGATGACATAGGGAAATGTTTCGATGAACTCCACCCAACGAGCATGCCTTTTGTTTAGCTTATGTTGTCCCTTCAAGTACTACAAGGATTCATGGTCAGTGTGGATCACGAACTCTTTTGGCCAAAGATAGTGTTGCTAAGTCTCCAGTGCTCGAACCAAGGCATATAACTCCTTGTCATAAGTAGGGTAGTTCAAGATTGCCCCACTTAGCTTCTCGCTAAAGAATGCAATTGGTCTTCTCTCCTGCATGAGCACTACTCCAATACCTAATCCTGAAGCATCACACTCAATTTCAAACGTTTTAGAGAAATTAGGTAAAGCAACTAATGGCGCTTGAGTCAGCTTATTTTTAAGCGTCTGAAAGGCCTTCTCTTGTTACTCTCCCCATCTAAACCCCACGTTCTTCTTAATTACCTCAGTAAGTGGTGCTGCAATGGTGTTGAAATCTTTCACAAATCTCTTGTAAAAACTCGCTAGTCCATGGAAACTCCGCACATTACTTACATTAGTTGGACTAGGCCATTCTTGGATCGCACGAATCTTTTCTTCATCAGCCTGTATTCCCTGTGCACTAACAACAAAACCATGAAACACAAGTTTGTATGTGTAAAAAGTGCACTTCTTGAGGTTAGCATATAATTGCTCCGTTCAAAGCACTTCTAAAACATCCCTCAAGTGAGATATATGGTCCTCCAAACTCTTGCTGTAAATGAGGATATCATCAAAATAGACAACCACAAATTTTCCAATAAAAGTCCTCAGAACATGGTTCATAAGTCTCATAAAAGTACTAGGCGCGTTAGTTAAACCGAAAGGCATTACTAACCACTCATACAATCCATATTTTGTCTTAAATGCGGTTTTCCATTCACCACCTTCTTTCATTCTAATTTGGTGATATCCGCTTTTCAGATCAATTTTGGAAAAGACATTAGACCCATGTAATTCATCTAACATGTCATCTAAGCGAGTAATGGGATGACGATACTTTACCGTGATGTTGTTGATGGCGTGGCAGTCAATACACATTCTCCATGACCCATCCTTCTTGGGCACTAAAATCACAGGCACTGCACATGGACTCATGCTTTCTCTCACGTACCCCTTCTCCATTAATTCATCCTGCCTTTGGAGTTCCTTTGTCTCCTTTGGATTGCTCCTATAAGCCTGATACGAACCATGCCAACCCGTGACGAAACCCAATACCAATACGTTCAAAATTCGTTGCCTAAGACCCCTAAACACCTAAAGTGGAAACCGCGACCCGTTATCTATAAGCGAGACAAGAACCTTGGTATAAAATGAAGACGCCACAATCGGGATGAAAGACCGATTGATAAGTCGGGATGAACGCCACGGAAATCAATCCGATAAGTTCAAATTAGTTCTTGAAGAACCAAGAGAGGTGCCTCTCAAAAGTGTTTAATGTTCAAAGATGTAAATTCTAAGTTGTTCTAAACCCTTGGAGCTTTTATACTAGGGTTACAATTCATGAAAAACAAGTCCAAACGATGTAGCTTAGATAAGTTACGTAAAAACACGAAAACAGAACAAGCTAGCCGGCAGGGGATACACAGCCGTGTACTTTTCTGTGCACATTCCGGTCACATACACGATCGTGTACTTCTGGTCATGTACCTTCCTGTGGATTTGCTTGACTCCATATACGGCCGTGCCTTTTAGCCATGTATCTAGCCGTGTATGATTCTGTGCAATCTTGGAATTCCTACACGGTCATGCCTTAAACATACACGCCCTCTTCAACCCGTGTCCGGTGTGACTTGTATAAAAGCAAGGGTCTTCCCATGGTTGTTCCAATCCGTTCCAACTTCATGATTGCTCCAATCCTTTCCGGCTTCATGGACAACCTTTATCAACCCGTTAAATGCTTCCTTGAATCGTTTCGCTTGATTTCTTGTGATCGGTCCAGGCGGCACTTCAGGAGGATCCACATTTCTTCTTCCGGCTTGGCTCTCATCATAGATCTCATCATTCCCCTCCTCTTGAAAAGGATTTGTCCTCAAATCATTGCCTGCATCAAATGGACTCAGATCAGTAACATAAAATGTGACACTTACTGGATACTCACCTGGTAAAATTTTCTTGTAGGCATTATCATTGATTTTCTCAAGCATCGGAAATGGACCGTCTCCCCTAGGGTTTAACTTAGATCTCCTCTGCAATAGAAAACTCTCCTTGCGAAAATGCACCCAAACCCAATCTCCAGGCTGAAAAATCTTAGGTCTCCTGTCCTTGTTCACCCTTGAAGCGACCCTGGCATTTTGTTTTACAATCCTAATCTTTACCTGTGCATGTAGCTTTCTCACGAAATCTACCTTAGAATCAGCATCAAAACTCACAGACTTGTTAAGTGGCAATGACAATAAATAATTAGGATTCAGTGGGTTAAAACCAAACACAATCTCAAATGGTGAACAATGAATAATGCTATTTAAAGCCCTATTACATGCAAACTTCACAAATGGTAGGCAATCCTTCCAAGTCCTAATGTTCTTCTCTATGATTGCCCCTAACAATTGAATTAAAGTCCTGTTAACCACATCAATTTGCCCATCAATTTGTGGGTGACAGATAGTTGAAAACATCCGTTTAGTTCCTAACTTTTCCTACAATACTCTCCAAAAATGACTCAAAAATTTCTCATCTCAATCACTAACAATGCTCCTAGGTATACCATGCGGACGCACTACCTCTCTAAAGAACAAATCAACAATGTGTTTAGCATCATCAGTTTTATGACAAAGGAATGAAATGAACCATTTTAGAAATCCTATCCACAACCACAAAATTAGAATCTCGACCATGCCTAGGCCTAGATAATCCTAACACAAAATCTATGGAAATGTTTATCCATGGCTCACGAGGAATAACACTATACTCATATAACCAATCTAAGAAGTCATCTAAACAAGGAATAGGATGACGATACTTTATCGTAAAGTTGTTGATGGCGTGGCAGTCAACACACATTTTCCATGTCCCATCCTTCTTAGGCATCAAAATCACAGGTACTGCACATGGACTCATGCTTTCTCTCACGTACCCCTTCTCCATTAATTCATTGACCTGCCTTTGGAGTTCCTTGGTCTCCTCCGGATTGCTCATATAAGCTGGCTTGTTTGGAATTGATGCTTCGGGTACAAGGCCAATCTGGTGCTCAATACCACGAATAGGTGGTAATCCCTTTGGAATCTCCTTAGGGAAGACATCTTCAAAGTCCTGTAGAAGAGACACAACCACACTAGGCAAAGCATTAGATAATTCGTTAGTAGTCAAACATGTTTCTTTAAAAACCAGAAACAACATAGGTTACCTCATCACTAACGCTCCCCTTACTACACTCACTCTTGCCACACAACTCTCCTTTTGCAAGGCTGCCCTCTCCTTTTCACTCACCACCAAAGTTGATTCCCCTTCAACTTGGCCTCTCACACTCTTTCCAGCCTTCCTCTCTTTTTCCTTTTGATCTTGACTTTTATATTCCTTTTCTTCTCATTATCTTTTGCTCTCTCACTCCCACTCTGCTTTTCACTCACCTTATGTTTTGCAAAAGACTGTTGTAGCTGCAACTGATCCTCATACACCTGCTTAGGTGTTAAAGGTTTAAGATTAAAGCTTTTCCCTTGGTGAACAAGCATATACTTATTAGAAAAGCCATCATGAACAGCCTTCCTATCAAATTGCCATGGCCTCCCCAACAATACATGACATGCTTGCGTTGACACTACATCGCATAACACCTCATCCTCATATCTAGCAATGCGAAAACCAATTAAGGCTTGCTTACTCACCTTAGTCTCACCACTATCATTCAACCACTGCAATTTATATGGACTAGGGTGTCTAACAGTTTTGAGCCCCAGCCTCTCAACAATAAAATTGCTCACTACATTGGAGCAACTTCCTCCATCAATAATCAAAATACAAATGTGATCTCCTAGATAACATCTAGTATGAAATATATTCCCTCTTTTCCTATCTCCTCTATCTTCCCAATCTCTAGTTCCTCTATTCCGACCACTATAACCTCTATAACTCCCAACAGAAGGCTCATAAAAATCATCATCCGACATTTCATCTCTACCCCTCGGTACTCTCCTAGAACGACTCTCCCTCTCACGCCCTTGGAATACGTTTGTCGATTGCTCTAGTCTTTGCTCTATCGTCTCATGAATTTGTTCCATTCCTTCTTGGAACATCCTCTTCATTTCTCCCCTTAACGCCTCAATTACTAACCTAGCATCAAACCTTCCCCTCTCACCTTCAGGAGAATGTTGTCTCGACATAGTTCCTACAGAAAAGATTAGTACTAACACAGATATATATATATATATATATATATATATAATAAAACCTCACGATACACTCCCTTACGTGTTTCGCTCAAATGATGATATCACACAGTCACTCATGTATTCTCACAAATAATGATGATATCAACTCGCCAATTTCCTCTTCTCAATTCTCTTGGAACTAACCCGAGTTACACCAATTTCCTTCCATAGAATTCAAAACAACTCTAGGGTTCGTAAATTTTCCTCTATTTTTCTATTCGAATTTTTTTTTTCTCTTGGTTGTTGCTCTTGATCACGTTTTTGTTTTCTTTTCTTTTCTCTTCTTTTTTTTTTGTCGTGATTTCTACTATTTTTTTTTTAACAATCGCCTAGTCGATATTACACTATCAAAAGACAATCAATACTACGAAATTGAATACAATAATTGATATGAACGATTGGAGTTAGGGTTTTTGATATTACCTTCCCCAACCGAACTTGATGTTTTGATAAACGTAAGCTCTGATACCAAACCGATACGAACCACGCCAACCGGTGACGAAACCCAATACCAATACGTTCGGAATTCGTTGCCTAAGACCCCCAAACTCCTAAAGTGGAAACCGCGACCCGTTGTCTATAAGCGAGACAAGAACCTTGGTATAAAATGAAGATGCCACAATCGGGATGAACGCCACGGAAATCAATCCGATAAGTTCAAATTAGTTCTTGAAGAACCAAGAGAGGTGCCTCTCAAAAGTGTTTAATGTTCAAAGATGTAAATTCTAAGTTGTTCTAAACCCTAGGAGCTTTTATACTAGGGTTACAATTCGTGAAAAACAAGTCCAAAACGACGTAGCTTAGATAAGTTGCATAAAAACACGAAAACAGAACAAGCTGGCCGGTAGGGGATATAAGGCCGTGTACTTTTCTGTGCACATTCCGGTCACATACACGACCGTGTACTTCTGGTCGTGTACCTTCCTATGGATTTGCTTGACTCCATACACGGCCATGCCTTTTAGCCGTGTATCTAGCCGTGTATGATTCTATGCAATCTTGGAATTCCTACACGGCCGTGCCTTGAACATACACACCCTTTTCAACCCGTGTCCGGTGTAACTTGTATAAAAGCAAGGGTCTTCCCATGGATTTTCCAATCCATTCCAACTTCATGATTGCTCCAATCCTTTCTGGCTTCATAGACAACCTTTATCAACCCGTTAAATGCTTCCTTGAATCATTTCGCTTGATTTCTTGTGATCGGTCCAGGCGGCACTTCAAGAGGATCCACATTTCTTCTTCCGGCTTGGCTCTCATCATGGATCTCATTAAAGCCGGTTTGTTTGGAATCGATGCTTCGGATACTAGGTCAATCTGGTGCTCAATACCACGAATAGGTGGTAATCCCTTTGGAATCTCCTCAGGGAAGACATCTTCAAAGTCTTGCACAATAGACACAACCACACTCGGCAAAGAGTTAAATAGTTCGTTAGTATTCAAACAAGTTTCCTTAAAAACCATCGACAACATAGGTTGCTTCATCACTAACACTCTCCTCACTACACTCGCTCTTGCCACACAACTCTCCTTTTGCAAGGCTGCACTCTCCTTTTCACTCACCACCAAAGTTGATCCCCCTTCAACTTGGTCTCTCACACTCTTTCCAGCCTTCCTCTCTTTTTCCTTTTAATATCGACTTTTGTGTTCCTTTTCTTTCTCGTTGTCTTTTACTCTCTCACTCTCCCTCAGTTTTTCACTCACCTTATATTTTGCAAAAGACTGTTGTAGCTGCAACTGATCCTCATACACCTGTTTAGGTATTAAAGGTTTAAGATTAAAGCTTTTCCCTTGGTGAACAAGCGTATACTTGTTAGAAAAGCCATCATGAACAACTTTCCTATCAAATTACCATGGCCTCCCCAACAACACATGACACACTTGCATAGGCACTATATCGCATAACACCTCATCCTCATACCTACCAATGCGAAAAGCAATCAAGGCTTGCTTACTCACCTTAGTCTCGCCACTATCATTCAACCACTGCAATTTATATGGACTAGGGTGTTTAGTAGTCTTGAGTCCCAGCCTCTTAACAATAAAATTACTCACCACATTAGTGCAACTTCCTCCATCAATGATCAAACTGCAAATATGATCACCTAGATAACATCTAGTATGAAAGATATTCTCTCTTTGCACCTCCTCTTCTTCCTTCACCTGCACATTCAAAGCTCGCTTCACTACTGCCACTAATCTCCCTACTGCAGGCTCCTCATCATCACTAACGTCCTCTAATGGAGGCATATCATCCTCTTCACTATCCCCCTCAGTCTCATACTCACCATCATCATGCAGAATCATAACATGCCTATTCGGACATTGACTAGCAATATGGCCTCTACCTTGGCATTTAAAACATCTAATGTCACGATTTCTAGGAGTAGAAGAATCAAGTTTACCTTAGTTACTAGGAGTAGAATCCGCTTGCCTCTGCTCTCCTTTTGGTTTGGTGGGTAAAGGCTTTTCTTCCTTCTTCCATTGGTTAGTCTTCCAGGCGGAGGAACCAGCACCCTGTTGAAACCGTGCAGTACTACTACCTTTCCTCTTATGTTGGTTCTCAACCTTTATAGCCATATGAACCATATCTTCCAATTCTACATAATGCTGCAATTCCACGACGTTTTGAATTTCTCTATTCAATCCAATAAGAAACCTAGCCATGGTAGCCTCTCTATCCTCCTCTACATTCGCCCTAATCATAGTAACTTTCATCTCCATAAAATACTCATCCACACTTCGGCTTCCCTGCCTAAGAGTTTGCAATTTGTTGTGCAATTCACGATAGTAATACGCAGGCACAAACCGCTTCTTCATCACCCTCTTCATCTCTTACCATGACTCAATAGGTGGTTCGCCATTCCTTCTTCGATTTAACATTAGTTGATCCCACCACACTATGGCATAATCCGAAAATTCAATAGCAGCAAGTTTCACTTTCTTTCTCCCACTATAGTTTTGACAATCAAACACCATCTCTACCTTCTTCTCCCACTCTAAGTATGCCTCGGGATCATTCTTCCCTTGGAAAGGAGGAATCTTCATCTTTATACTACTCAGTTGATTATCCTCTCTATTCCTATCACCTCTATCTTCCTAATCCCTAGTTCCTCTATTCCTAACCACTATAACCTCTATAACTCCCGACAGAAGATTCATCAAATTGATCATCCGACATTTCATCTCCACCCCTTTGTACTCTCCTAGAACAACTCTCCCTCTTACGCCCTTAGAAGACGTTTTTAGATTGCTCTAGTCTTTGCTCTACCGTCTCATGAATTTGTTCCATTCCTTCTTGGAACATCCTCTTCATTTCTCCCCTTAACGCCTCAATTACTAACCTAGCATCAAACCTTCCCCTCTCACCTTCAGGAGAATGTTGTCTCGACATAGTTCCTGCACAAAAGATTAGTACTAACACAGATATATATATATATATATATATAATTAAGCCTCACGATACACTCCCTTACGTGTTTCGCTCAAACGATGATATCACACAGTCACTCGTGTATTCTCACAAGCAATGATGATATCAACTCACCAATTCCTCTTCTCAATTCTCTTGGAACTAACCCAAACTACACTAATTCCCTTCCGTAGAATTCAAAGCAACTCTAGGGCTCGAAATTTTTCCCCTTTTTCTTTCAATTTTTTTTTTTTTTGTTGCCTTTGTTTGTTGCTCTTGATCATGTTCCTTTTTTTTTTTTGTCGTAACAAAATTGAATAGTAGGTACTACACTTTCAATAGACAATTAACACTATGAAATTGAATACGAACAATTGATATGAACGATTGGAGTTAGGGTATTGATGTTACCTTCCTCAAACCGAACTGATGTTTTAACAAACCTAGGCTCTAAATCAAAACTGATATGAAATCGGTTTGCTCTGATACCAAACTGATATGAAATCGGTTTGCTCTGATACCAAACTGATACAAACTACACCAACGTATGACGAAACCCAATACACATACGTTCGGAATTTGCTACCTAAGATGCCAAACACACTTAAGTGGAAATCACGACCCGTTGCCTATAAGTGAGACAAGAACCTTGGCATAATACGTAGACGCCACAATCGGGATGAACGACACAGAATAAAAATCCAATAAGTTCTAGATTAGTTCTTTAAAGAACCAAGAGAGGAATTCTCTCAAAGTGTTTTCAAACTTGTATGTTGTATATTCTATATTCTCTCTGTTCTAAACCCTAGGAGCTTTATATTAAGGTTTACAATTCGTAACAATAATGGCCCAAAACGACATAACTTCATTAAGTTGCAGAAAAATAACAAAATAGAGATGTAAAGGCCGGCGGCATATGAGTGAAGGCCGGCAGCATTGAAATGAAGGCCTGCGGCTTTGAGCCGGCGTAGGAGATGTACACGACCGTGTACTTTAGTCATGTATCTTTCTGTGGAAATTCTTGACAACATACACGACCGTGTACTTCTAGTCGTGTATCTTTCTGTGGAAATTCTTGACACCATACACGGCCATGCCTTTGAACCGTATATACGACCATGTATGATTCTGTGTAACCTTCAGACTCCTATACGGCCGTGCCTTGTAAAGACACACCCTCTTCAACCCGTATCCGTT
The DNA here is from genome assembly GCA_037954665.1 of Laguncularia racemosa. Taxonomy (NCBI): domain Eukaryota; kingdom Viridiplantae; phylum Streptophyta; class Magnoliopsida; order Myrtales; family Combretaceae; genus Laguncularia; species Laguncularia racemosa. The sequence continues at coordinate 628,321 of JBBMOL010000252.1, read as the reverse complement.
ATGACTTGTACAAGAGCAAGGGCAATCCCATGGTTGTTCCAATCCTTTCCAACTTCATGATTGCTCCAATCCTTTTCGGCTTCGTAGACATCCTTTATCAACCCGTTAAGTACTTCCTTGAATCGTTTTGCTTGAGTTCTTGTGATCAGTCTAGGTGGCACTTCAAGAGGATCCGCATTCCATCTTCCGGCTTGGGTCGCATCATGGCTCTCATCATTGAAGGTAGTCTGGCAAATGTTTCAATTCTAGCTCAGGTGGTTCCTCAATTGAAGGTTTCAATCTTTGAATGGTGGATCTATTCATATCTTTAAAGCTTCTTTCTTCTCTCAACTCAGGATTGTTATTGAGCTGATTGACAACTGCTCTAATTGCCATATTTTTTGGTTGCTCTTTCTCCCCATTCATCAAACACAATTCCAATGCATCACCAATTAACAGGTCTTGCAATGAATCCAAAACTGCGAAGTCGAGGTAGTCGATTGGATAGCATGTATCATCATGGTGCAGGCTTTATTTAAGGACGTCGGGCATTTTCACCATTACCTCTTCATTTCCCACTCTCAACACTAACTTCCCATCCCTAACATCAATTATGGCTCTAGCAGTAGCCAAAAATGGCCTCCCCAATATAAGAGGGACCTCCACATCTACTTCCATGTCAAGGATGACGAAATCCGCCGGGAAGATGAAGTCCTGCACCTTCACTAATACATCTTCAACTACTCCTCTCGGGAATTTGATTGATCGATCGGCTAACTAAAGACTCATTTTAGTCGGTTTCAGCTCTCCAATAACCAATTTTTAGAACATCTTGTATGGCATCAAATTAATGCTGGCTCCCAAATCAGCCAATGCCCGTTCTTCAGATAAATTCCCTATCAGGCAAGGGATGGTAAAGCTCCCAGGATCTTTTAACTTCTTTGGGAGTTTGTTCTGAATTACCGTAGAGCATTCTCCTCCTAAAGTTACAGTGGAGAACTCTTCAAGCTTCTTTTTGTTCGATAACAACTCTTTCAAAAATTTTGCATATTGATAGAGCCATTTTATACTCAATCTTTATAGTATAAATTGTGTTAAATTATTATTGATTTTATAGAAATCATAAGGAAATGGTACTTTAATTCTATCATCATGATAAATCAGGTTAAATGGAGTCAAGGATGCTAATTCAAGTATTTTAGAGAAGTCATCTACAACTTGGATCAAGACAAGGAATTACACCACTGGAGGAAGCACGGTTTGAGGCACGACCAAGGTTCAAACCGTGCTACACACTGGACAAGAAGGCGAAAATGAGGACTTTGAACAGAGAGAGACACGGCTTAAGGTACGGCCGTGGTGGAACCCGTGGGATAAACCGTGCTTGAAGCCGTGGTGGAAGATAGATATGCCAAGGAGAAGAAAGTGTGGAACATCAACCATATGAAGACACGGCTTGAAATCTAGCCGTGGGTGTAACCGTGCTACACACTGGACACGGATGAAGACTTGAAGATTATGCACAGACGAAGGCACGACTTGAAATCTGGCCGTGTGTTTAACCGTGGTTCACACTGGGCGCGGTTGAAGACTTGAAGAATATGCACAGAGGATGGCACGGCTTAACCCACGGCCGTGTGGTGGGGCGTGCCAAGCAGACGTATCTTCACTTCTCGAAATCTACTTGAAAAAGGAAAGATATTTTCGTATCTTGCTAGCAAAAGATCACATGCTATCCATCTAATAGTATAAATAGAGCCAACCCTAGAGGGTTAGGACAACTTTTTGAACTTTTGAACTTTTGATCTTGAAGAACCTTGGATCATCTAGGAGGCAGAGCAAGCAACCGGTTTCATTATGTTTTTACTTTTTATTTTCGTTTTATTGATGAACATGAGTAGCTAAGCTACTTTTCTAGCCAAAGGGTCATAGATGTTTAATTCTCTACGAATTATGAGGTCTAATTGACTTGTATTTATTCTATTCTTTGCTTTCGGGTATTGATATATCTTCTGATCGTTTTGTCATTATTATCTTTGTTGATTGGTATGAATAGAGCTCTTCTACTCAATTAGCAAGTTAATATATTGTCAATTAGCACATCAAATCCGTAATTGTTTGATTGTTCTAGTCTTAGTGACGCAATAACATGTTTGGTTATAAAAGAGATGATCGAATTCATGTTATGGAGGTGTGTGATCATGTTTAAATAGGTTATCTTATAATCTACTGGCATGAATTGGTGGTCTCTCTAGATCTTAATGCTATTGATAGATTAAATCATAAGCGTTTGTCTAAGGGTTGTTTAATCAATAAGAGAAATAATTCAAAGCGCTTGTCCGAGGTTATCGAGGAAGTAAGGAGAGATAGGTTGTTAGAGCTTGTTAATAACAATAACCAATTTATCTAGAACAAGAATAGAGAACATTTGCATCGATGATCAATTCCTAGAATTAAACCATCTTGATTCCTTTGGCTAGGCTTTTACCAATATCTGATTTTCTTACTTTGTTTTACTTTATTTGATTCACAAACCAAACCCCCCCCCCCCATTTTCCTTTTTCTTATTGTTCTCTTTGAATAGAAATATCTTTACCAATCCCTGTGGATTCGACCCTACTCACCACTATATGCAAATCATATAATTGTCTAGGAGTAGGTTTTATTTTTGTTGGATTCGACACCCATCAAATTTTGGCGCCGTTGCCGGGGATTGGTGTCAAATTTATTTCTATTCTTGTATGACTCGTTCTTCTCAGACAGGTGAACTAACTTATAATCCGGAGATTGAGAAGACTCTAAAGAGGTTGCGACAAGAAGCTAGATCATCCTCCGGACCGAACATAGTATCGGACTTGTCAGATTCATCCTTTGATTCTGAAAAAGAGGAAGACATGGCAAATCTGGAGAGAACCTTAAGGGAGTTGGCTGCGCCGGATGTGAATCAATAACCACTTTGTATTCACTACCCCGAACTAGCCGTAGAATTCGAATTGAAATCTGGGTTGATACATCTACTACCTACATATCATGGTCTTGAGAATGAAGATCCTCATAAGCATTTGAAAGAGTTCCATATAGTGTGTTCTAGTATGAGGCCGCAAGGAATAACCGACGATCAAATCAAGCTACGCGCTTTTCCATTTTCTCTAAGTACTAAAGCTAAAGATTGGTTGTTTTATTTGCCTCCAGGTTCTATAACCACATGGACTGATATGGTGAGACTCTTCTTGGATAAATTCTTCCCCGCATCCAGAGCCGCTGGTATAAGAAGAGAAATTTGTGGTATAAAACAAAGGGACACCGAGACTCTTCATGAGTATTGGGAGAGGTTCAAGCAATTGTGTGCAAGCTGCCCACAACATGGGATATCCGAACAACTCCTCATCCAATATCTCTACGAAGGCCTACTTCCGATGGAAAGAAAGATGATGGATGCTGCAAGTGGAGGCGCCATAGTAAACAAAACTCCTGGTTAAGCTAGGGAATTGATCTCCATTATGGCTGCTAATTCACAACAATTTGGGTATAGGCACGATACGTCTTCAAGGAAGGTAAATGAGGTAAGTGTGTCTAACCTTGAACATCAAATTTCTAATCTTACCTCTCTTGTGCAGCAGCTAGCTCTTGGAAAAACGCAGCAGGTGAAGGCTTGTGGAATTTGCGCTGCTCCTAATCATCCGACCGACATGTGCCCCACATTGCAAGATGACAATCATGAACACGCCAATGCTGTAGGCGGATTTCCAGGAGAACCGCAAAGAAAGTATGACCCCTATTCGAATACTTACAATCCTGGATGGAGGGATCATCCTAACTTCCGATATGGCAATAACCCTCAACATGTCCAACAATTCCAGCCAAAGCCATCACACCACGTACCCCAAGCTCCTTCCACTTCTGGTATGCCCCTTGAGGATATTGTTAAGTCTCTAGCTGTGAATACCAAACAATTTCAGGAGGAAACAAAGCAAAGCATTCAAAACTTGGAGCATCAGGTAAGCCAACTTGCTTCAACTGTCAATAGGTTAGAAACTCAAGGTAAGTTACCTTCTCAAACTATTCCAAACCCGAAGCAAAGTGTTAATGCCATTACCTTGAGAAGTGGAACAGAATTGCAGGGATCAAATAAGAAAGGAAATCCATCTAATCTTGAGGAAGAAACCAAGAAAGAGACTTCGACTCCGAGCCACCAGGGTGACCAGATTAGCAAGTCTCTAGATGAGCCATCGAAGGTCACATTGATACCACCTCCTTTCCCCTCCAGATTAGCGAAATCTAAGAAGGAAGCGGAAGAAAAAGAGATTCTGGAAACGTTTCGTAAAGTCGAGGTAAATATTCCTTTACTTGATGCAATTAAGCAAATACCGCGCTATGCTAGATTCCTCAAGGACTTGTGCACTAAAAAAAGGAAGCTGAAAGGCAATGAAAAGATTAGTGCGAGTGAAAATGTGTCAGCTATTATTCAGAAGAAGCTTCCTCCTAAATGTAAGGACCCAGGTATGTTCGCCATTCCTTGCAAAATAGGTAGTCTTGGAATCGCTAAAGCCATGTGTGATCTAGGAGCTTCTATCAATGTCATGCCTTTGTCTGTTTATCAACGTTTAAATGTTGGTCCTTTAAAGGAAACAGGTATTATTGTTCAACTTGCTGATAGGTCCAATGTTTATCCTGAGGGAGTTCTAGAGGATGTTTTAGTTCAAGTCAATGGGTTGGTTTTTCCTGCTGATTTTTATGTGCTTGACATGGACGATAGTGATTCTCACACTTCACCACTGATATTATTAGGGCGACCATTCCTTAAGACTTCTAAAACGAAAATCGATGTAAATGATGGCACCCTCACTATGGAGTTTGATGGTGAAGTGATTAAATTTCATATTTATGATGCCATGAAACACCCTAACGATATCTCTCCTGTTTTTGTTGCGGATGTTATTAACCCATCTCCTGTTTTTGTTGCGGATGTTATTAACCCATCACCACAGGCACCAAGGCTGGAATCAAAATCCTTATCCGAATATTTAGCCAGGAAAGTCTAGCCAAAGACGTTAAAGAAAGGCGATTCATGGGAGGCAACCCATGTAAAAAAAAAAAAAAAGTTTTGTTTCGCATTAGTTTTGGTTTGTTTTAGTTTTGTTTTGTTTTAGTTTAGTTGTTTTGATTTTAGTGTAGTTTTGAACTCTTTGGATCGGCTGCAGCAAGGATACATATCATCAGATGACACTTTCCAGAGCTTAAAGGGAGCACTCCAATACTAGGGAAGTACCAATATTTCCTTTCTCTTATTCTCTAATGTCCTTTGTGTTGTTAATTCCTCTTCAATTGTGCTGAATTAGGAACAGTGAGGACACTGTTCAAGCTAAGTGTAGGGGAGAGGATAATAAATATAGAGAATAGAGAACTAACTTATACTCTGAATGTTTGTCTTTAAGCAATTTTAAGCCAAAGTTTTTCAAAATTATCATGAAATCTAGAGATTGTACTAAATGTTGTAATAAGCATCTACAAAATGTGAAATTGACTTGTTCAAATGCTTTACTCACCCACTGCTGTGATTAGAATACATGGTTAAAATTAAGTAGTGAAATCTTTAAGAAACAAATTTACCTTGTATTTAGCTTTAGAATTGGAAGTCTAAGAGTAAGTCGAGTCCCTAAGTGAAAAATAAACAAGTTTACTTCTAGGTTATATTAGCTACTGTATACTCTTTGAAGTTGTTTGTAAAGCAATCATAACACTTAAAAAAAAAAAAAAAAGAATCAAGCATAGCCATTACTCCAATGATTCAACTAATTGAGTTAAGAGTATTCAAACTTGAATGTTAGAGTGAGGAAGAGTCCGTAGGGGTATCTTAAAACCCAGTCACTTGAGTGATGAGCTCGGGATGTTGCCGACTCAATGAACTCACTATAACGATAAGGGCGAAAAAGGCAAAAGTTCATGAAAAGAAGCGGGCAAAAACCCGTCAAAATAGATGCTTGAATAAATCAAAAGAACATGAATGTGAACATTCATTGAATAAAACAAAGATGTATAAAAGGGAGAATATCTAGCAAAGAGCTTATACTATATGCTTTTACTTTATACTGCAAGGATTATATGTTTGCTAATATCCAATGAAGTTTAATTGGGTGTTTTTCCTTAGTGGATTAAGTATTTACTTTTGGAATAAAAATTCTTTTGCTAAATATGAGGATTAAAGTTTGTTTTGTTTAGATTAGCTATTGAATTTTGTCCATAGTAATTTGATCACAGGAAACCAATTGGGTTGAAGTAGTAGACATCAAATTACAAGTCATGAATTACGAATGAATAGATGCTTGGAATGATGAAAAGAAAGTTTGTATAATCTATGATAGATTTCTCAATTGAATTGATGCAATTGCTTGAGGACAAGCAAGAGTTTAAGTGTGGGGGAATTTGATAGAGCCATTTTATACTCAATCTTTATAGTATAAATTGTGTTAAATTATTATTGATTTTATAGAAATCATAAGGAAATGGTACTTTAATTCTATCATCGTGATAAATCAGGTTAAATGGAGTCAAGGATGCTAATTCAAGTATTGTAGAGAAGTCATATACAACTTGGATCAAGACAAGGAATTACACCACTGGAGGAAGCACGGTTTGAGGCACGGCCAAGGTTCAAACCGTGCTACACACTGGACAAGAAGGCGAAAATGAGGACTTTGAACAGAGAGAGACACGACTTAAGGCATGGCCGTGGTGGAACCCGTGGGATAAACCGTGCTTGAAGCCGTGGTGGAAGATAGATATGCCAAGGAGAAGAAAGTGTGGAACATCAACCAGATGAAGACACGGCTTGAAATCTAGCCGTGGGTGTAACCGTGCTACACACTGGACACGGATGAAGACTTGAAGATTATGCACAGACGAAGGCACGGCTTGAAATCTGGCCGTGTGTTTAACCGTGGTTCACACTGGGCGCGGTTGAAGACTTGAAGAATATGCACAGAGGATGGCACGGCTTAACCCACGGCCGTGTGGTGGGGCGTGCCAAGCAGACGTATCTTCACTTCTCGAAATCTACTTGAAAAAGGAAAGATATTTTCGTATCTTGCTAGCAAAAGATCACATGCTATCCATCTAATAGTATAAATAGAGCCAACCCTAGAGGGTTAGGACAACTTTTTGAACTTTTGAACTTTTGATCTTGAAGAACCTTGGATCATCTAGGAGGCAGAGCAAGCAACCGGTTTCATTATGTTTTTACTTTTTATTTTCGTTTTATTGATGAACATGAGTAGCTAAGCTACTTTTCTAGCCAAAGGGTCATAGATGTTTAATTCTCCACGAATTGTGAGGTCTAATTGACTTGTATTTATTCTATTCTTTGCTTTCGGGTATTGATATATCTTCTGATCGTTTTGTCATTATTATCTTTGTTGATTGGTATGAATAGAGCTCTTCTACTCAATTAGCAAGTTAATATATTGTCAATTAGCACATCAAATCCGTAATTGTTTGATTGTTCTAGTCTTAGTGACGCAATAACATGTTTGGTTATAAAAGAGATGATCGAATTCATGTTATGGAGGTGTGTGATCATGTTTAAATAGGTTATCTTATAATCTACTGGCATGAATTGGTGGTCTCTCTAGATCTTAATGCTATTGATAGATTAAATCATAAGCGCTTATCTAAGGGTTGTTTAATCAATAAGAGAAATAATTCAAAGCGCTTGTCCGAGGTTATCGAGGAAGTAAGGAGAGATAGGTTGTTAGAGCTTGTTAATAACCATAACCAATTTATCTAGAACAAGAATAGAGAACATTTGCATCGATGATCAATTCCTAGAATTAAACCATCTTGATTCCTTTGGCTAGGCTTTTACCAATATCTGATTTTCTTACTTTGTTTTACTTTATTTGATTCACAAACCAAACCCCACCCCCCCCCCCCCCCCCCCCCCCATTTTCCTTTTTCTTATTGTTCTCTTTGAATAGAAATATCTTTACCAATCCTTGTGGATTCGACCCTACTCACCACTATATGCAAATCATATAATTGTCTAGGAGTAGGTTTTATTTTTGTTGGATTCGACACCCATCACATATTGTGGCATTTGTGATAATGCCTCAACCAGTGGAAGGTTGATATGCAATTGCTTGAATATCTCTAAAAATCTGCCATAGTGATCATCTATTCTATCCTTCATGAGTCGTGCTAAATAAGGAACATTTGGCTTGTATTCCGGGATTAATGGAGGTGATGATTTCTCTTTAGGTGATTTTTCTGAATGCTTTCCCCCTTCTTTGAGAACTACTTGTTCTTTTGTTGGTTCAGTCATCCGACTCTCTTCTTCTTGAACCTTTGGTTGTAGTTCCTTACCACTTCGTAATGTGACAGCCTTAACATGTTCTCTAGGGTTGGTTTCTGTGTTTCCCGGTAGTGAACCTTGAGATCTCTTTGACAGAAGCTTAGCTATCTGACCGACCTGGTTTTCAAGATTGTGTATTAATGCCTCATGATTCCTCAGAGCCGAGTCTTGATTTTTCATAATCAAATCTAAGGACTTCTATCTGTCTTTTGAATCCTTGATGAATTTTGTGAGATCTTCAAGTGGTGGTTTGGAACTCTGGACCAGTAGCCTCTGATAACCTGGTGAAGGATTCGGATTGCCCTTCTGAATATTACTGTTGTTAGTCCAAGAAAAATTTGGGTGATTTCTCCATCCTGGGTTATAAGTATTGCTGTATGGATTGTTCTGGGGCCGAGTTGGGTTTCCCAAATAATCCACTTGCTCTGTTTGCCCTTCCTCACCACCTGAGGGTTCCACAATAGCCAGCTGATGTTGTGAGACAGCCAACCCATCGATCTTTCTAGATAATGCCTCAACTTTGGACATGATAGAAGTAGCTACATCCACTTCAAGAATGCCTACCACCTTCTTTTCTCTGCCTCTACCATGTGACCATTTATAATTATTCGCGGCCATGTCTTCAAAAAGAGTCAAACTTTCTTCAGGAGTTTTATAGTTCAAGGTGCCACCAGCTACGGCATCTACTGTTTGTCTCGTTTGATAGTTCAACCCATTCTAAAATATCTGAACTTGAAGCAACTCTAGGATCCCATGGTGTAGGCATTTCCGCATTGAGTCCTTGAGTCTCTCCCAGGTTTCATACAATGTCTCCATGTCATACTGATGATAAGATTGAATCTCAGCTCGAAGTTTAGCGGTCTTTGAAGGAGGGAAGAATTTGTCCATAAACTTCTTAATCAGACCTTGCCATGTAGTAATGGAGTTCCTCGGTAAAGAATTCAGCCACTACTTAGCCTTGCCTTTCAAAGAGAATGGGAAGAGCCTGAGGCGGATCGCATCATCACTAACTCCATTAAATTTGAAGGTACCGCATATCTCCAGAAAGATTTGGATATGCGCATTTGGATCTTCATCTTGTAAACCATCAAATTGAGTATATCGCTGCTCCATCTGAATCACGGCAGGCTTAAGTTCAAAATTATTTGGCTCCACTCGAGGACGAACTATGCTAGAGCTAACGCCTATCAAGTTTAGCCTGGCAAAATCAAAATTGGTTCTAGGTGGCTCATTAACTCGGCCATCTCTATTATCAACCAGTTGATGATTCGGGGGATCCAAAACAACATTTCCTTGATTCAGCTCTTGAGCACGATTATTGACTTGATCAGCCATTTCTTCCTTCAGTGATTCTCCTTAAATACCAAATGATGTTGACTCAGTTGAGTGTTGCTTTTTCTGATAACGACGAATAATTTTCTCTGGCTCAGGATTAAAAACAGCAAGTTCCTTGGAGTGACTTCGGGTCATGCACTGTAAACGTAATACAAATCAATTATGAACTCCAAATTCTCAAGAAGAAAAGGGAAAAAAGATAAGAAAGAAATAAAATGGTTAAATTAATAAGTAAAAAGTGTTTCTAATATTGGCGTATCCCCAGCAACGGCGCCAAAAACTTGATCGCTACCAATCGTAGTTTTAATAAATTGAATTCTTGTTCTTAATCCTACTACGAAGCAATAGACAAGTGCACCTATCGTAGCGTAATATAGCGAGTAAGCACAAGGTCATCCCTCAGAGATACACCAACTACTAATACTAACTCCGTTCCTATTATCTAACCCCCGCTTAATAATGTTGGTTGAAACTTAATTACTCTAATCTTAAAACTAATAACTCACTAACAACAATGGTTCTGAAGATTTATCAATTAACAAAAGCAACCTAGATCTTATTCTACTCCTCTATCATGTAATTCATTAGATTTCTGAAGATTGTCGTAATTGACTTCTTATACTGTTGAATTCTCTAGCTAAGTTAACTACTTTCGCAAGTATATTAACCTATCTAATCCTAGGTTTATCAAATAGGATCTCTCCCTAGTTAATAGCAACCTAGAATTGCATAAAGCAGATGAATTCACATCAAAATAATCGATGTAAACAGAAGACTCTTGTTTCCTATCTCTAGAAGAACAATCAAATCTCATTAATTGCATTAGATCTAATCATATGAGCAATTTCTCAATTAACTAATATGATATCATGCATAAATTCATATTCCGGATCTATGAATCTAAGAAACAATTGAAGAGCATGCAATTAATCATAAGAAAGTCAACAACTTCGCATTAATGACTAAATCTTCATCACATGGCAGAGAAGTTTCAAATAAAATCTAGATCTAGGGTCTACTCCTCCATAAATTGGACAAAAGAAATGCAATTACTAGAAGAATAGATAAAATTCATGGTCACAACCCTTAAAGATAGAATCTTCTTCTTCGTGGGTCTTCAATCTCCCTTAGAATCGACAGAATCTTCTTTCCCTTGCTGTTATGAGAGTGAGAGAAAATGAAAAATTCGTAACCTCCGTTTCTAGGGCAAACTAACGATCTATTTATACATGTACCCCGTTTGGATATATACACGAGCGAATACACAAGTAGTGTATCTCGTTCGTGTATCTCATGCTTGCTTCCAAGTGTCCTTATGTGAATATACACGAGAAAGTACATGGGAGTGTACATTGGTCGTGTATTTGAAACATCATCGAATAGAAGAAAAACTTAGATACACAAGCAAAGTAGATAGGCGTGTACTTTTCTCGTGTACTTTCCAGAAATCCGCTTCAGTATACATAAGTAAAATAGCAAAGTGCATGGGCGTGTATCTCGCTTGTGTACTTTCTAGAATTCTTTCTCTTCACATGTAATGTATCCAATTCCTTCCAAACTTGCTCTAACTCTTCAAAACTCCTTCCCTTAGCTCCAAAATACTCTAGAGGATCCTGAAATTAACATTCATTCCATTAAGCATCCTTTTCTTCAACAAATCATCTACAAATTCAACAATAAAGCACAATTTCATTACTCTAGATAAGGGTATTTTGCGACTTATCACATCTTCTTCAAAATTCTTTTCAGCTCATGGTTAGAAACCTCTACCTGGCCACTCATCTGTCGGTGATAAGGGGTCGCTAATCTATGGGTGACCCCATATCGCTTAAGTACCTTCTCTAGTTGCACTTATAGAAATGTGTTCCCCTATCACTAATTAAAGCTCGCGATGCTCCAAATTTGGAAAAAAGTTTCCTAAAAAGCTTAACCACTAGTCTAGCATCATTGGTGGGCAAAGGTTGAGCCTCAACCCATTTAGACACATAATCTACCACCACAAGGATATATTTGTTCCCGAAAGAGTTTGGAAATGGTCCCATGAAATCAATCCCCCATACATCAAAGATCTCACACTCCAATATAAAATTTTGGGGCATCTCATCACATTTTAACATATTCCCAACTTGTTAGCATTTGTCACATTTCTTCACAAAGGAGAAAGAATCCTTGAATATGGTTGGCCAATAAAATCCCGATTCCAACACCTTGTGGGTAGTCTTATTCACACTATAATGGCCACCAATCAGCCTAGTATGACAGTGTTTCAAAATTTCCTATCCTTTTTGCTTGGATACACATCACCTAGTCACATAATCTGCACAGACACGAAACAAGAATGGTTCATCCCAAAAATAGTGCTTTAACTCAGTAAAGAATCGCTTCTTTTACTGAAATGTTTTGTTACTAAGGAGTATCTTACAAACAAGATAATTTGCAAAATCAACAAACCATGGTTCAGACATATCACTTACCTTGTTAATCTGATAAAGTCCTTCCTCTAGAAAAGCATTATCAATCTCATCTTCTTTCAATTTCTCCATGTGTGGGTTCTCTAAGTGAGATAGGTGGTCAACTGCTAAATTCTCAGCTCCCTTCTTATCCCTGATCTCTAGATCAAATTCTTGTAGCAGCAAGATCCATCGAATGAGGTGTGGTTTTGCATTTGTCTTGGACAAAAGATACTTGAGAGTTGAATGGTTAGCTTAAAAAATTACTTTGGACAAGATCAAATATGACCGAAACTTATCAAAAGCAAAAATTACAGTAAGAAGTTCCTTTTTAGTCGTGGTGTAGTTCTCCAAAGCACCTGTGAGGGTCTTACTAGCATAGTAAATAGGTTGAAAGTGCTTATCTTTCCTCTGTCCCAAAACTGCTCCTACACCAAAATCACTCGCATCACACATCAATTCAAAGGGAAGATCCCAATCAGGAGCCACCATGGTAGGTGCTTGGGTTAATTTTTCCTGAAGTGTATTAAACACTTCAAGGCACTCATTGATGAAATCATAAGGCATGTCTTTTTGCAATAGTTGTGTCAATGGACAAGCTATTTTTGAGAAATCTTTAATGAACCTTCTATAGAACCCGACATGCCGAAGTAAACTTCGAGTGGCTCTTACTGAAGAAGGTGGTGGAAGTTTTGCAATTGTATCTACCTTTGCATCATCCACTTTGATTTCTTTATGAGAGATTTTATGCCTTGGGACTATACCCTCGTTCACCATAAAATGACATTTCTCCCAGTTTAAAACCAAATTTGTCTCTTCACATCGAATTAAAATCTTTTTCAAATTAATGAGGCAATCATCAAAAGGATCACCAAAGATGGAGAAATCGTCCATAAAAACTTCCATGATGTTCTCTACTAAATCTTTAAAGATAGCTAGCATACATCGTTAAAACATAGTCGGTGCATTGCATAATACCGTAGGGATAAGAGAAAGTTGTCTTTTCCTATTCCTCAAGAGCGATTGGGATTTGGAAATACCTTGACATACCATCTAAAAAATAGTAATATAGATGTCCTGCCAACCACTCCAGCATCTGATCTATAAAAGGAAAGGGAAAGTGGTCCTTATGAGTTGCCTCATTTAGCCTTCTATAATCTATGCACATTTGCCACCCGGTTACAGTCCTCATGGGTATGAGTTCATTCTTTTCATTAGGTACCACCATCATTCCCCCTTTCTTTAGTACTATTTGCATAAGGCTGACCCATGGACTGTCGGAACTAGGATAGATTAACCCTACATCTAGAAGCTTGATCACCTCCTTCTTTACAACTTCCTTCATGTGGGATTTAGCCTTCTCTGAGGTTGAACCACCAGTTTAAAATTATCCTCAAGTAGAATTTTATGGGTGCAGAACAAAGGGCTAATACCCTTAATGTCCGATATCTTCCAAGCAAGAGCCTGCTTATGCTCTCTCAAAACTCCCAATAAACTCTCTTTTTGTTTCCTTTTTAAATCAATCGAAATGATGATAAGGAGCTTAGAATCAGCCTCTAAAAAAGCATATTCCAAATATTCAAGGAGTAACTTCATCTTAAGTTCTAAAGGTTCTTCTACAGATGGTTTCAATCTTACTTCCTTCCTAGGCTCTATCTTCTCAAACCCCCTTTGACAAACTACTTCGTCATAAGCTTTCAATTGAGCTATCACAGTTTGGATCTCAACACTTTCAATCACTTCCTCCCCAACAACCATCAAACTAAACTCTAAAGGATCCCCACATAGCAATTCCTACATGGAACTCATCATTAACTTGTCAACATCGACAATAGAATAGTAAGAATCATCAGCATTCAAAGACTGTTTCAAAGCTATTGGGATTGTTACTACCAACTCATCTTCACCTACTCTCAAAACCAGTTTCCCATTCACCACATCTATTACGACTCTTGCGGTGGCCAAGAAGGGTCATCCTAGAATCAATGAGAACTCTACATCTGCATCTATATCCAAGATTACAAAATCAACAAGGAAAATGAATTTTTTTACCTTTACGAAGATGACTTTGATGATCCCTATAGGGAATTTAACCGAGTGATCTGCCAGCTGCAAACTCATCCCCATAGGCTTCGGTTCACCTAACTTAAGCTGCTTGAACACTGAATAGGGCATTAAGTTTATGCTCGCTTCAAGGTTTTCCAATGCTCTTTCCATAGGTAGTTTACCTATAAGGCATGGAATAGTGAAGCTACTCAGATCTTTAAGCTTCTTGGGTAGTTTGTTCCGCAAACTAACTGAACACTCTACCCTAATAACTACAGCAGAAATCTTTTCCAATTGTTTCTTGTTTAATAACAAATCTTTTAAGAACTTTGCATACTTGGGCATCTGTGCAAGAGCTTCCATAAACGATATGTTGATATGTAATTGTTTAAATAACCGAAGTGTTCTTGATCCTTATCTCTTTTCAATCGACCTGGATATGGAATTAGTGGCTTGTAAGGCTACAGTGTTGATGCCTTGGCCTTTCCTAAGTCTTTTCCTTTATCAAGATCCATCTCCTTACCATGTCTAATGGCTTGTTCCTTTTCAGTAACCCTGTATTATCTAATCTCGACCTCTTTCTCTTGTATAACCCTTAGCACTCTAGTGGTATTAGATTGCAATTTTCTTCCACTCCTAAGGGTCACTGCTTTTACCTGCTCCTTAGGATTAAGCTCAGTGTTTCCAAGTAAGGACCCTTATGGTCTTTCTGAGAGCATTTTTGCAATCTAACCCACTTGATTTTCTAGATTATGAATAGAAGCCTCATGATTTCTTATAGTAGCATCGACTGCTTATTAGTGCTACTCTAAGGTGTAAATGAATTTAGCAATCATGTCCTCTGAATTGGATTGCTTTTTTGGAAGAGATGGTTGGAGGTACATTACCCAGAGGGACTAGTGGATTACTTCATGAAAAATTAGGGTGATTGTGCCAACCTGGATTTTAGATGTTATTGTAAGGATCATTTTGAGGTCACCCTAGGTTACACACATAGTCCACTTGTTTAACCAGCTCATGACTAAGTATGTCATTGGAAGAGTTGACTTGATTAAATTAGGGTGGCTGAGAGACAGTTATCCAATCGACTTTCCTAGCAAGACCATCAACCTTAGCCACTATTGTGGTCATAAGATGAACTTCATGTATTCCAGCTGCTCTTTACCTTGAACCCCCATCTTTCCCTCGAGACTTATTCTTGGACATATTCTCAAAAAGTTGTAAAGACTCTTCAGGAGTTTTCTCATTAATAGTCCCACTAACTACAACATCAATTGTCTAACAACTTTCATAATCTAGCCCATTAAAGAAGCTAGCTGCTTCTAACCAATTTGGTATCTGATGATGCGGATACTCTCTAAGTAGTTCCTTAAACCTCAATCAAGCTTCATGAAGGGTCTCATTATATTGTTAAGTGAATGACATGATATCATTCCTCAACTGGGCAGTCTTCGATGGTGGAAAATAGAAATCTAGAAAAATTTCCACCAATTGGGTCCATATAGTGATGGAAGCCCGATCTAAGTGAATTGTACCATTGCCTTACCTTTCCCCTCAGAGTAAATGGAAAGATACACAACTTCAATGCCTCATCCGAGACCCCGTTCTGCTTGACTGTATCACATATATCAAGGAACATTTGTATGTGAGCATTAGGATCTTCATCAGTTAAACCATTAAACTGACATTGGTTGTAGATCATGTTCATTGTAAAAGCCTTAACTTCAAAGTTATTAGCTTCTATTGTAGGTCAAACAACACATGAACTAATACTATCCAAAGTAGGCCGAGTGTACTCAACCATTATCCTGCATTGATCACCCATGGTAGTCTTTGCAATTCTAGATCCAAGCTCTTCCAAATTCTCTGAACAACTACTTTCTTCCCCCCTAACTAACTGCTCTTCGAAAGTCAAACTCGTGACCACGACTTCTACATTACTCCTCAATCTACGGTGGAAAGTTCTATCGATCTTAGGATCAAATTTCAAAAGGTTTGAAGGAGATGATCCCCTGGTCATAAACTGCACAAAAGCGACATGAAAATATGAGCAAGTATGAAAAAGAAGAATGGCTAAATTAGTAGGTGTCTAGTTTTCCTAATATCGCCGAATCCCCGGCACTGGTGCTAAAAACTTCTTGATGATTGTAATCACACAAATTAAAAATCCTTTTTACCTTAACTCTTCCTTACAATCAATCAGGCAAGCACACCTATCGAGTTTAGTAGTATGGAGTTCAAGCATGGATACCGTTCCCTTAGGGATTTGCAAGTACTAATACTCACTATAAACCTACTATCAACCGCACAATTTTGAGTGAATTCAATTAAATTAAATTACTTAACAAAAAAATGTAACACTTAAACTAAACACGAAATTAAAATTTAGTAAATTCAATAATCAAAGACATACCCTACCCTTACTACTCCTTTAATTATCATATGACTTTATCCTCAAAATTTCAATTAACAAATGACAATTATCGCTGAACTGCGAAGTATCTAATACCAAATCAATGTTCCTCTCGGAATCATTAATTCCTAACTCTAATTACATTAACAAAGATTCCTCTTTCAATAACGTTATTAGAATTACATTAACACCTCAGGACCCTCAATTAGGTCGAAATATATCAATTCAACCAGATACGAAAAACTCATGCTCTCTATCCCTAGATTGCATACTAGTCTCTTTATCCATATTTGATCTATTCTAATAAGAGATTTTCCAATCAACTTAGAAGAAATCAATGTAAATTCAATGCTGGCCAAATGTTAAATCACAAAACATTATAAACAATATGAATAAATTCAGAGAAAATTAACCATTCATGAATTGCACAATCAATCCAATGTCATATGATAATTAAGGTTTCGTAAGGTTCATGTATGAAATAAACTAGCAACACATGATTTTCAATGTTAAAATCAATGGTATGAAAAGACTCATGTGAATAAAACCCTTCGAAGGTAAGAGTCAAATTGTTGTTTCTTGATTTGCGTTCTCCTCCCGCGGATTCAATCATGATGTCTTCTTTCTTTCCTTTCTTTTTTGATTTCTTGATTCCATTCTTCTCCTATGAATGCTGGTTCTTGACGTCCTCTTTGATTCGAAATGCTGCCTTAGGGTTTTCATAACAAAGCTAAGAGGAAAAAAAAGTCCCTAAAAAATAAAACAAGGCATCTATTTATAATTCTGCAAAAATAGGGTTTAACACGGGCATCAGCATTGCCATGTACGAGGTAGTGCTGACTTCAAAACACGTTATTTCCACTGCCCAATTCAACACGGCCTCTAACACGGCTGTACTTGGGGTAGGGCTAAAAAGAATTCTTGTCACTAATCATTAGCACGGGCTATGCTGAACTTAGGGCATATTTTGGCATAGCTACTAGTCATTTTTTTTAATCCAGCACGGGTGTCTGCATGGGTTGTGTTAAAGGTTATGTTGAGCTAAAAATCACTTTTCTCCGTTTTTCGCCAAATTTCACCTCGCCTTTGCTCATATCATCCTTAAACCTTTCTTTTGTCTCCATTAATTCCTAAAATTAAAATTTAATCATATAAGTACCCTTTTCTTAACAAATCACATGAAATCCATATAAAATTATAACTAATAAGCACTAAAACTAAGGGTCTTCCAACACTTATCACCTACCGCTTGGAATTACATCTAAACCTATAAAAAATCCATAATGTATTCCACATGTCGATCTTGCGCAAACATATTCTAATCCTTGATCAAATTACTACATTAAAACCAGTGGTTTTAAAGGAAAACTCATATGAAGAACATTTAGTTTAAATCTTGGATTGAAAGACTCAAAAGTTGAGGAACAAAGAGATCAAATACATCAAAGTCTTATGGTGGAATCCTAAAATGGTATAGGTCACTTGGGAAGTAGAAGATCGAGTGAGGAGAAGATATGTACACTTGTTTACAACTTTAGGTACATTTTCAAGTTTTGAGGACAAAATATATTTTAAAGAGGGGAGGATGTAAACCTCAAAAAATTTTCAAAATCAAGAGCCAAGTCTAATGGGAGTATTAGGAAATATATATCGAAAACGAACCCGAAAGTGTGACTTAGGATTTATTCTAGGATTATTGACGCGACTAGTGTACTTAAAACCTAGATGATCAAATCCCTAAATGAATCTCGACCCTAAAACATTACATTAAGAGTCAAAAACCTTATGTAAGGTTTACTTAAGACTCAAATTCAAAATTCTAAAATCCTAAATCGACATTAAGGATTGTCGAAATCAACCCCAAGCTCGAGAAACCTAAATTTTCAACTCAATCAAACCGAAACCCTAAAAGTAATAATTGAACCTAAGGATCATATAAAGGATCACAGAATTTAATGTGAATTAGTCCTACTAATAAATCATGTCAAACAATGCAATTGGTAGGAAATAATTTCTACTAAATCACTCCTAAATGGCATGAAGCAAGAGGGAAAATTTGGCCAATTCACAGCAATCATTAACTTAAACAAATGATCCATTCAAACCTTTGAAAAATACCTTAATTAACCTACATTGACTAACTAATGGATAAGATAATCAAAGGCCCAGGAAACCACTAAGGACCACCAACCACATCCTAAAGAGAAGGACGAGAAAACACACTTGATCCAAGGGCTTGTAATCTACCAAGTACTCCTAGGTATGTAGGTTTAGGACATAAATAAGGCCTTAATTATGATGGAAAGGACCATTACCAAAAATATCAAGTGATTTAACTTAAACATTCTCTAAACCAACATGTAAGTCTACTAACTAACTTACCCCATTACCCATTGAGTTTGACCTATCACTTAAGCAACCAAAAGCTCCACATTTAGCTCCCATATAAACATGAAGCTTAGGCATTTATCCTCTAATTTTCTTCTCTAGAAAAAATAAAAAAAAAAGCTCCAAAAAGGCATAACAACCCCTACCAAATTGCCACACATAACCACTTTCCACGCCACCACCTTTAAGGAGAAACCAACAACTAAAAACCACCACATAAATCCCTAACTTTAGTAACTTCCCATGCCACTTAAAGGAGATTTAGAAAAGCCTAAATTAGATGGAAAAGCGGAAGTCCACACTAAGTAAAAGGGAGTAAAGAAGTTGGAGTAAGCATGTACATTATAAGAGAAGGCATCAACTAAAGCTTCTTCTTTTTCTTATGCTGTAATCATGTATTAGTAGGTTAGAATAGTTAGGAAACTCTCTAATTTTGTAACCTTAGCAATGTATTTTAACCATATTGCTTAATGATTTTGAAGGATATGTTGTAAACTCAAGTTAAGATAAAAGACAATGTATTGTGACTCTCGTATAAGCAAGCTTGTTTATGCAAATTTCAATGAAAATGGAAGGGATAACACTTTGGACTCACTCCCTATTCTAGTCACCACTATTAAGAAGTATAGGAAATAATTATTATTTTTATAATAAGTGAATCCTAACATTTGGAAACTTCAGATGATAATTTACACACATTAGAGATGAATAAAGATAGAAAGATGGATGATTTAGTTCCCTAGAAGAATATTAGTGCCAAGGATGAATTCCACCTATGTTTTTCAACATTTTCAAAATCTAACTTTAGTGGAATATCATTACGAAAATTTAGAAAGTAAAATCCTTTGATTTAGGATGAAAAACAAGACCTATGGATGAAGGATGAGTGAAACAAAAAACCTAGTGTCATGCCTTAAGAGGTGCCCTAGTCATAACAGCCTACCATATACTATACTAAAGTCCATGATTAGCTATATTTCAACACACATAAACTTTAGCATAGTTCATAAAGCATCATTTCTCTAGAAATCACCATAAAGATAACAGCTTTTATAAGTAGTGCGGTTATAAATATTTAATACATAATTAAATTGATACATAGAGTTTTTCACATATAATGAGTGATTAGAAAAGTCTAGATAATTAATATTACTTTCATCCCAAAAAGCGTCAATTTAAAATTAAAAATATCTATTCTACTAGTCTTCATCCTCACTCACTCGTTTAATATTATCTTGAGGATTCTCACTACCAGTTGGATTCTACTTGTGTAAAATCAGTATGGTACCTATAAAAAGGAAAAACTATAAGGGTGTAAGCTACATCCATCTTAGTGAGGTCCCAACTCAAAACCACCTTTCACACAAGACAATCAAGTTATTATTTTAATGCATAAATGAATGAACAAACATATGCCATTCATCACATGCAGTTTACCAAAAACTACATGAAGTCTAATGATATTTCTGACCAATATATCCCTTCTTTGACCTTAGGTTAAGGATCATTTTAAAATTCCATTAGAGTTTGGGCTACCAATTTTGTTACACTAACACACATCCTTGGTTACACAAAACTTAAAGCCACACTCTATATATCAATACTTATGCTAGAAGGATGATCTTCTAAGCAAAGACCCAAGACAAATCAAAAGAAAATAATGTTTTCCCTACCTGCACACCTCTAGATGCATGAGCCCAAAATAGAATAATGAACATGGATTCTTACCAATACATGGCAATCCTCAAGTCATTTTTGTATTGCTAGAATAGGATACTCCCTTAGGACATCCTTCCATTATTTATGTAGTTGTGATGGAATATACAAGAATATGAAAAAGTTGCTGTGCATGATCCATTTCAAGTTAAGAATTTTGATATACTTAGCATATATTAAAAGGTGACAAACAATTTGCAAACACTCAATCAACTAAAAGAATAGTCGTGAATACAAGCAACTTTAATTTCTTTTCCTTTACGTCTCATCAATCAGACAAATCAACCAAATCAAACACAAACATGGGTTCATTAATATTCAACTTTAGGTGCTACAAAAGTTACAAGCACAAATCAAGTGGCAATCATCATTGGTACTCACATTGCCATTCTTCTCAAGGATCGTAATAATCCTTAGGTAAAATCTGAAAATATTCTAAAAAATCTATTTAAACATAAAGAAATATATACATATAAGGATAACTACTTTTAATATAAACTATTCTAACACGTAGTCACTAGCCCCATATCTTATTAAAGTCTTTTAGAGTGTTTTAGTATTAGGTCCTTCATTTAGGGATTGGTCCATTATCATGGTCCATGCTTAGGTCATTATTTGAGGAAAGTCTTATAATAAGGAAAATATATACTAATAATATGTCAAGAATATTTCCAAAAATATGTTGAAGAGTATGTGAAGAATATGTCCAATAAAGTTCAATAGGTTAAATATTGTCATAGCTAGTCATATGTCCTTAAGGTTCAGAAAAATAGCCTTACCATCCTTTCTTTGAACTTTTGTATCTATGAAGGCTTCAAAATATATCTAAAAATCCAAAAATATTCTAAATGAGAGAAACATATAATAGTCTTATGAAGGTAGATTTCCTTGAAGTGGAATTATTGGTGGAACCTATAACTTTTATAAATAGAGGATGTTAGTATATGTATTTGAAGAGTATACTACAAAAATAGCTAAGGCTAATTAGGATTACCTAGACTTGATGGAAACTCCTTGAATACCTAAAATAAAGGTCCTAAAATATAGAAAATAGGTACAACTAGTAACTTCCTTAAGAGAGTTAAAAATCATTTAATCTTCTTAGAAGTTTCTTACCTTAGTGCATGAAGTAGGTGGTCCCAAAACCTTTATTGGTTTTGGAGATGTGAGTGGAGCTCATTATGGGTGCAACTTTTTTTCTTTCTACTAGAATATTAAGTGTGTTTGGTGGAAATTTGGGTGAGGAAAAATCAAAGGAAAAAGGTAGCAAAGTGGCATGTAAAAGAGTAGGGTTTTACTTAGGTAATTTAGCTTTCTACTTCCCCTCTTACAATAGTTAAGTTTTATTGTTTGGTTATTTATTAATGTTTTGTTTTTTCCATGCCTAAGGAGACAAGATTTAGTAGGTTTTAAAGTTATTATTGGCCTAAGATATCATAGGATAAGTTAGGGTAATTATTACTTAAGATAAGATAAGGTAATGAATGCTTGATGGATAAGATCACATGATGCTTAACATATTCAAAGGAGGAGCTCAAAACTAGTGGGATCTGAGCTATTTTAAAGTAAATTTTTAACTTATTTTCAGGTTATTTCCTTAGCTTAACCATGGTAATTTTTGGGTTAATTTAGGCTAGATTCAAATTAGGTAAGATGGTCTTAAGATGAGGTAGAGTAAGGTAAGGTAACAATGTATTTTGGAGATAAGATTTGCATGGAATCTTCATCTTGCTTGACTAGCCCTAAAATTTTCATTTTTCCATGTTATTTATAGGTCTTTATCCTAGTTTAATCATGTTAACTTAGGATAGTTAAGATTAGACTAATTTAAGATAACATAGTATGAATTGGATGAAGACATGTTACATGAAATTGCATAGGGAAAGGTCCATGTGAAAGAAGAAATTGCAACCAGTTCTTGGCTTGTTTATTTTGTAAATTTTTCCATGTCTTTTTCCTAAGTAAATGAGGTGTAATTGCAGTATAATAGGGTGTAATTAAGGTAAGATTTGATAAAGATAAGATAAGGTAGAATAGGGTAAGACAAATCATTACAAAATTGGAAAGATCACATGTCCATTTATCCCTTCTTTGGACTAGCCACCATATTTCCTTTTCCTTATTAATTTCAAGTCCTTTTCTTAGGTTAGATAAGATAACATAGGTTAGGATTGAGATAAGATATGATGGAATTGACTATAATTTGATCAAGTAAGATAAGGGTTTAAAAATCAAAGTTTTGTGTGGAAATTTACCATTGAAGATGGCGTCTTAGAGTGGGAGTTGCAACCAGGTTACTTTATGTAATTCTTTAGTATTTTATGTGTTATTAGGTAACTTGATGTGCCTAAAAACGACTAATCACAATCAAATAAAAAATGGGAGCAATTCCACAATTGGCGTGATCAACAACAATTGACTAGAACCCCTATTCACGTGGATTTAAATGGAAATGATACCAACTTGTGCTATGGATCAATGTAATAGCGAAATGAACAATAGATAAGATATGGATGAATTAGAATTCCAATCAAAGTGAATTGAATTCAAATCTAAAAATCATGAACCCTAATTCACGTGAAAGAAAGGAACAACAAATAGCACCTAGATATGATTCACTAAGTACAATTTGTAAACAACAAGAAATGATTGATATTACTCACAATCGATTTCAAGTCGGTTCTTGCCACAATTTCAAGGATAAAATTGATAAGAGATCAATTGCAAGTAAAGAGGATCCTCACAACAACAAAAGGGGTGTTTTCTCAAAATGTTAAAAGCTCCCTAAAACCCTATTTAATGTTAAAAGCTCCCTAAAACCCTATTTAAGCAAGTATTTATACTTGCTCCCTTTAGGGTTAAAAAGTTCGCAAAATTACAACTATGCCACTTTTAGGGTGGCTAGTTCTAAAGACAACTACAAGCAAATGAAAGTTTCCAAAAAAAATATTACAACATAAATGGTCCAAAGAACAATTACAAAATACAAAAATAATATAAATCCTCAAAGAGCCAATGCATTGAAGCGATGTCAATCATAGCGAGCCATTGGATGATAATTTGATGATGTCCCGTAGCGATCAACAAATGTAAGTCATTTGGTATCCCGTGGAGAAATATTATTGTACCTGTAAGATTATTACTCAAACATTTATTAGATAAAAGAAATAAGGTAAAATATGAGTGATTTGGATCATCATCCAAATCGAGTTTTGAAAACATCTAGGTTATCGGAAAAATTCCCATTATAACTAAAGATGTAATAATTAATTATGAAAAAAAAATTAGTCAAAATCAATTTAGATTTGGTGGTGGTTTCATGCCTAATTGCTTAAAATATTTTAGGTTAAAGTTTAAAGACTTATGTTTTTTAGTTTGTTTTGTAATTAGATTTGTTATTAATTTGTGTTTATTTTTATTAAGCTAAGTTTGAGGATTTTAATACTTATGATTAAGATAAGATTGAATGAATTTAGAAAGAATTTGATTCAAGTTAACACTCAATTTCTTAAATCGTCTAATTATCCGTCAAAGGTTAACTTTGGACAAATTAGAGTGGACTTTAAGTAATCATGTTTAAGTTTTTAAATCTAATGTTCTAGAAATACTTAGGATGGAGTATTGGTCTTATACATAAAATTTGATAAAATTCAAGTTTAGTTTACTAAAAAAATTCTTGAGGTGAAGACCGAATCCTTAAGTAAGGAGTTCAATGGTGATTTATACAGTTGATGGTTTCTGACTGAAATTTTACTAAGTCAAATCCATCGGTTTCTTAGGAAAAGGGTATCATATAAATCTATGAGGTCTTTTCCTCCATGTCTATCCTGAGTTATATCAAGTCTTAGCTTTAATACTTTAAGTCAACTCAAGTCTTCCTAGGGGTGTTAAATGGAAGACTTAAGTTTATAAGTCAAGTAGAGTCAATTGACTTTAGTTAACTTTAACTCTAACTACATTGACTTAGGTAAACTTATGGTATATCAAGTTATCTCTCATTCCTAGACTAATCTTGAGTTCATTTGGAACTATATTTCAAACATATCTCTTTATTCAAAGTCTATTTGATAAAATTTTGTTAATTGAAATTTTAAGGAGTTACACCTAATGATAAACAATCATTGATCAAAAACCAAAGTTCGACAAAAACACATGTGACCCATACATACCCAAACAGAGGCCTAAAAATATCCATAGATTAATTAGATTTATTTTTTCCCTTGAATTCTTGCCACAGTTAGAGAAAGGACCTTAAAATAAGCCTAAACATGATCATCCGAAACTAATTAGAATTAAAACTAAAATTTTGAAATCCAAACAACCATAATGACTTCAAAAATGGAAAGTACATGCGAAAACCTTTAGAATGACCATAAATATGCAAAGAATGGACTTCAGATGAAAAAGTTATGACTAAAACACTAAAACAACTTAAACCAATAAAATCAATGAATTTACTTTAACCACTTGGAATTGATATCTTACTTGAACTTACAAAATTACTATTTGTCCCATTAGGTGACATTGATTTTAAGATCAAGCTACCCCCAAATTATTACTACTAATAGCAATATGGTTAGGTGAATGATTCGATGACTACTGTGCTTATAACTTAGTGCACTATATATGTGTATAATTGATGCTTATGAAATTAGATATATGTATGGGAGTTGGCAAAATCTGCTTGTGTACGATTGACGTGATTATGCTTTCCAAATTACCTTAAATCATATTTGGCTAATTGATTATTGGTTTCCCTTTCATTTAGACTAAGGATAACACGAGCATCTATGATAATTTAGTTGATCGCATAATTAGTGAATCTTATGATATCTAACTTTAATAGAATGGATCATGCATTACATATTTTTGCATGTGAGAAGGTTGTTGGCATCACATAGTGGTATGGAGGTGTACTTTATGCGCAACCTTGTCTCGACCTCCAGGAACTACTTGGAACTCGAATTTGCTGCTCTCTAATTGAGATCAAGTTTGAGGATTTATCACTTAAGGGTGGATGAACTTACGGGCCATTCATGTCTACACTCTACATGGACATATATGTATAAATATTTTCAAGCTTATTTGAATATAGTAAATATAAATAGACTTTTTCAATTATCTTAAAAGAGAAAGCTCAAGGTGATTAGAACCCGAAGCCAATGCACAATTCGTGATTTCCTAACCCAAGTAACGGAGGGTGATAAATTTGTGCAATATGTGGTTTTTGGTTAATTATATGTACTATTGCATTCAAATGCGCCACCATGCATTCATATGTTTGTCTAAATAACTTGTGTGTAATAACTATATGTTCAAGGGAGCTCTTTATTCCTCACTTTCTTATAGCATGGAGACTCAAGGCTTATGAACTTATCTATGAATTCATCATCTATAGAGATAAGCCAGGCACTTATTGAGCACCCTACTACTCTACTTATACAATCTTTTATTCACATTGTTTTTATATTGGGTTTTACCCCTCACTTTGAGATTTTGCCAAAACTTTCTTTTTCTTTTTTCTTTGTTTTCTTTTTTGTTTGCTAAAGAAAATTTTCAACTTCAACTAACTTCAAAGAACATGATACATTCTAGTCAATTTTCCTAAAATGCAAATGCCTAATTCCACATCAACAACATCACCTTATTCTCAAATTGTGAATAAAAAACAAATAACATGGTAACTATCTAAATTAAAGATTTCGTCCATAAATTCTTAAGTAACATAGATGACTCATTGTACTTATTTCTCAATTCGTGTTGAAGGTTGAAGAATTTTTGAAAAATTTTGTTCAAAAATCACTTTCTTTTAACACAACTTGAATTTTTAGTTTTTTGAGGTAAAATTAACCAAAACTTATTAATGATCAACACAAGATGACAATCAGCACAAATCAATAATTAGACATATATTATGTTGTGGTTATGCACAAATTCAACACAATATAATCAGCTACAACAATCAATTCATATTAGCTGTAGCTTAACCTACCTTCACATATATGTACATTCACCCCAAACATTAAAATTAACAATGTCCTCATTACTGTAAAACTAGAAATAAAGAAGAGAGGGATGAAACGAGACTACCTTAGGCCTTAAGCGAAGCTGTTGTCTCCTAGCACTTACTATTTTGCAAGTCCAGCTTTATTCTGATCTACGTGCTAATGAAAATTTCTCATAATACTGAGTTCTCATAAAAAATATAAAACTATAACTAAACAAAGGGCTTGAAGTAAAGTATGCATGACAATAAAGAAAATATGGTAGGTTACCTCCCACCTAGCACTTAGGTTTAATTTCCTTAACTAGACTTTAATTTTCTCCTTCTCTTTAACCTCTTCATGGAGACTTGAACCTATAGGGTTTGGTCATCCTCATCTATTTTTCTTAACTTCACTTCTAACAATTCTCTTCTTCAACTCATTAGTGTTTTTGTTAAACACCTACACTAGAGCATCAAAGGCCCTTTACTCTTGGTCTCCACTCTAACATTTCTCCTTTGCCTTTCTCGCAAATAGTCAGATCTCTTCATCTCCAATTTAAAGTATCAAACTTCTTCCTCCAATGTCCAAGGCTCCTACTATTAGAAAGGAAGGCTTACTAAAGATTAGGGAGTCATCCATTTCTTTCATCTCAATGATATGAAAATCTATAGGAAACCTATATCCAACTACATTCATAATCACATCTGTGCATATGCCTACAAACTTCTTCCTAGTGTTATCAGCAAACCTCAAGTAGATATCTATATGCTCCATGATCTCATCAAGCCCTATCCTCTTAGCTATCTCTAAGGAGATCATATTGACTGATGATCCCATATCACAAGGTGCATTAGTGAAATAGTGTCCAACTATGATGCAAGGGATTGTCATTCAACCTAGATCAACTAACTTGATTGGTAAAGGCTTTTCCTTATATGTGCATTCCTCCCCATTTTCTTGGCTTTCCTCTCTATATTTTAGCTCATCATTCAACTTATCATCATTTTTTCTTCTTCAAATTCTTCATCCTCATTAGCATGTCCTTCTATGCATTCATTCAAGTCTTCTTCCTCTTCACACTCACTTAGGTCCTCCTTGTGACTAATTCGCTTTTCAATATGTATCCACCGATCTTCATCCTTATTATCATAAGGTTGCAACGGTTGTTTGTTTTCCTTCTTTTAACCAGGTAAGATTGTTGCCACATTGCTATTTAGCCATTCCTCTTCTATCATTAATTTTCTCACTGGATTTCTTTCCTTACTAGTGTTCATGATGTAAACCCCATACTCTGGCTCTTTCCATGCCTATTAAAAACTCTTAAAACTACATTCATCAACACTTTAT
This sequence comes from Laguncularia racemosa, assembly GCA_037954665.1. NCBI lineage: Eukaryota > Viridiplantae > Streptophyta > Magnoliopsida > Myrtales > Combretaceae > Laguncularia > Laguncularia racemosa. The sequence goes on along the minus strand of JBBMOL010000252.1, from coordinate 600,313 downwards.
AGGTTCTTCTTCTCATCATTTGAATCTTTCATAAGCCATTCAACCTTAGATGAATATTCTTCTTACACCATGTGCATATGTGGATTGATCTTACTCTCCTTCTTTTCTCATCATTAGCAAGTGCCTTCACATCCTCTATACTTGAGGGTCTAGGTTATGGATTTATAGGTGCCTTTATTGCCACTTGCTCTTTAGGAGTTTTTTTTTTCTATATTACTTAGCAATGTACCTAGTAACCTAGTGCTCAACATTTCTGTAATCCGACTGAGTTACCTTTGGACATCTTGGAGGGCTACTTCTTAAGTGGATATCT